>APFE030384743.1:41249-90010 GCA_000404065.3 Pinus taeda
AATTTTATTAATAAGATTGAAAAGGATTCCAATCTTCCTTACAACTAATCAAGTACAATATTGCTTCTTGGCTCCAACTCTAGATGAAGACTCCAATCTTCATTCTACCACGCACCAATCTGTACTTTGCCAGCACCAACTTGGTCTTCTTGAGGATTCCAATTCTCTAGGGCTCCAACTCTCTGCTTCAGATCTTCAATATGCATTCAACAGTTCTTCAAGGCTCCCATTATCTTTTGCAACAAGCCCTAATAGTATCTTCAAGTTTTCCTTTAACAATACCCTTGCTTAGCTCATCAATGACAAATTTATCAACCACAAAATGTGTCTTCACAACTCTTCATGATGCCCAAGCAACTTTCTTCAAGGTCGCTTGATGAGGGTTTCAATCATCCTCCAAAGGTATCCAAGAATCTTCAATAAACTACTCCAAAAGGGTCCAATCAATATGCTTCAAAGACTGCTCTAAAATGTGCATAATAGGTTTTCTACACATTGCTCATATGATACTTTCAATATTGCTGCTACAAGATGTCTTTGGAGAAATTTGCTTCAAGACTGCTCACAAGATGTTTTTGACTTGTTCCAAAAATGTTCCCAAAGATTGCTTCAAGGTCTGGTTTCAGCTCCAGTCTTCACTAGTCTTCCGCAAGAGATCTGTAACAAAGAACTACTTCAAGGTTTGCAATAAGTTTTCAAAGTTTCCCTTAAAGATTCTTTACTTCAAGATTCTTCCGCAATATGACTTAAGTGTTAACCTTAAGATGCTTCCACAATTTGTCCTTATGCCATAGGTATATAAGTTTGCTTATAATTTATCATAGGTATGAAATGTCTAAGAACAAATCCTAACTACACTTGGTTAAGAATTGTAGGAGAATCAAGTCTATTATAGGAAGATTGCAGATCCAAATTGCAGGTATGTCACATAAAATGTGCAAGTTCAAATTTTATTTTCTCCACAGTTGTTACAGGTCTGAGGCTACTGAGATTTCTGCAATTATGTCACAGGTCCAAAAAATTTGTTGCCACAAGACTAAAATCTGTTGCACATTCAATCACAGTTTTTCTCCAAACAGAAAAACCCAATGAAAACCACTTCAAAACTCTTCCCTTGGCCCAAATTTTTGACTCTGTGCTTAATTAGATTTCTTAATGAACTTGACCAAAAATATTTGTTTAAATGGATGATTTTAGGCTATATTTATAGTGTTTTTTCCATATTTTGAAGAGACACATTCTTTGGTTATGGAGCTGACATGTGCTAGTGAGCATGCTCAAGTCGCTCAACAATATTTTGAATTTTTTAACATACTCATATTTAAAAAATTAAAATCTCTGCAATGACAAGGAGTTAGGAGGTGTATGAATATTCATTAGAAAGAGGTGAAATTCTTCTACGAGCTGGTATAAGCCTCACTTTAAGATGAAGTGTCTAATGGAAAATAAAATTTTTATTTTATGACAGTTCCTAGGATTTGTGATAGCATATTGGAATTACGTATGGTTTTCTAGATTAGGGTTCCTTCACATGGCATGGTCTTAGGATAATTAGGATTAGGGCATCTCTTAAGAACACGATAAGGACAACATAGTTATTAAGTTGTTTAATGATTTCTTTATTGCTCATCATTAGACTAGGTTATTAATAACCTAGAGAAATCTATCATTTAGATAGAGCTAGTATTTTATGTATATTTTAGCATCATCATATTGACATCATAGGGCTTCATCATTCTTTTAGGGTTTGGGTTTATCAATATATTATACTTATGGTTTTATGGGCACCTTCCATCATGCATATTCAAATTGTTGTTTCATTTGGGAATTTTAAAGCACATATTAGCTAGGGTATACTTAGGACATTAATGTAAAGTTCCATCAATATACTTAGGGTTTTCTCTTAAGATCCTAGGGTATGTACCTAGGGTTTCATCTAGGGCATGCTTCAACAATGTACCTAGGTTTCCCTCTTATTGACATCAATAAAAACTTTATGCAACTTTCTCCCCCTTTGAAATCAATGGAAACTTCTTCATATGGCGCTTCCCCTGTCATTGTGTTGCTCCCCCTAGTATTGTGCTAGTCTTATTGTCATAGAGCTGCTTTCACTATCCTTTTTATGTTATCATGTTGTTTGACTTATGCTCCCCCTAACAATATGCATGATCTTCTGATGATTCCCTTAAATTGGTCAACAACAAGGATTGATGCCTTAAGAATGTTCTTCTTCTACTGCAACCTGCTTCCTACTCCAAACCCTTGTGACGCTTTTTCCTTGCTTGGTTATCAGCTCTTTAAATTGTTTAGGAACCCACTTCAATTTGCAATCCTGAGTTATATGTTCAACATTATGGAATTTCAAGCATTTTGTTTTGTACATGAATGATGGAGCATAATTTCTGTTGGTAATCACATTGGAGTATCTCCCTCTAAATTTACTTCTGGGAAAATGATTGGAGTCCTCATAAATATTCTTGATATATTCCCTATAATGCTTTTCCATGTGTCCAAAATTTGAACAAAAATAACAATAGCAAAAAAATGTAGTTTGATACCCTCTAATTGAGGATTGTCTATAACAAGCCCAGGTTAAAAGTACATGTAATAAAGTTAATAAAGGAAAAATAAGACCAAGGTCACGCGACATGTATTCCAAGCTGAATGTTGGGAAAATCATCCTACTGGGAATCACTTGTTGTTTATTAAGGCTAAGGGTAAATTGGCAAAGACAATGGTAAAGGATTTGAAAAGGCAAAAATGCATTATTGGCATTGTATTTTATGAAAATAAAGGAAATTAGGAGAAAAGGAAGGTGAAAGGTCACAGGTTTCATGTGAGGAGGAAATTGAATGAAAATAGATGAAAAATGAAGAAATTTGAGACATCAATAATAAAAAGACATCAAAGCATCAATTTGGGGTATTTTTTTAGTTGAGTTTTGGAATAGGTTTCAAAGAGGAGAATATCACCAAGAGGAGAAGGCAAGCAAGCAAGCAAAGGAAGGACAAGGAAAGCAAAGGAGAGAAAGTATCAATCAAGGAAAGGTTGGATCAAGCAGTTTCAACGGGAATTCTTGTAGGTGACAGGTTGCATGTGTGATTTCCTAACTGGTTTTGGCATGCATGGTTTATGCATGTGTGTATTTTGTTCATTGCTATCATTGGCATGGGTTTTGCTGGGTTTCAACATTGGTTTCAACCTTGTCTTTCCAATTCTAGATAGCAAGGTGTGATGGGATTCATTCTTTTTTTAGCATTGGATAGGTTTTGGATCTGGGTGAGGTGGTCTCAGGAAAATCCCAAGGGTTGGGGGTGGAGATGGTTTTATTTGAGAAGCCCTCAACAAATGGGTGGAGACAGGAAAATCACTTAAGGGATGGTGAAGGAATTCTAAGGCATCCAAGCTCGGCTTGGTTTTTTGATCTTGGGACCAACTTAGGTAAGATCACAATAGTGTGAGGGTGGAGGTGATTTAACCTATGGATCCCATTGGTTGTTTATGTATTGCTTTATCCCATGAGATCCCACATTCATGCTTGGAATATGGTGCGGGGGTGATTGTCAGAAAGAAAGATTTGGTTTGCCCAATCTATGGTGAGGTGGTATGTGGAAGTCCTTAACTTGGTTGGATTTTGCATATCTCAATAAGAGATAAGTTCCTCATTTTATTTTATGAGTAAATGTACTTGTTATTATGTAGTTTTAATGGTAACTATTCTATCATTATTATTCATCTGGTTATATGCTAGTTATAAGAATGGTTTTATGACAAATCCAAGTTATGGCTCTTATCATGTTTTATTGATAAAGGAATGGTTATTGGATGCATGACCTAATAGATGTTATTGCAACTATTGTGAGAGAGAGCTAGTCCTTCTTGGTAAAACTCATATAAGTTTCAGATCTCTATATTCAAATATGCATTCATGACATGTAGGCTGCATATTCATCACGTGTTTGAAGGAATGACTATCATGGTTAGGATGGGCTAGGGAAAGTCCCTAAATAAGTTTTGAGTTAAAAGATTTGTCATTATGATATTTTTCTTTTAAGAGTGCTTCATTAAGTTCTGGGAAGAGGCCTAGATCCTAGCCCTAAAAAAGTGGCTTAGATCTTGTGGTTGTTGGCACAAAACTGCCTGAAAGAGACTGCAGTTGCTAGGAAGTAGGCTTGTGGTGCAGGTAAATTCTTAGTGCGAACACAAACAATTCCTCTAGCATGAGAGAGCGGGTCTAGCCACAAACAAACAATCTATGGAAAATCTCCTTAAGCTAGAATCAATTAAGAGGGCCTACCTCTTAGAACGCTATTCCGCTTGGTGATGATCCTGCTTCCTCACTCCAGCTATCTTTCGTTTCCTTCCTTCAAATACCCGAAACAAGAAAAAAACAACAACAACAAACATGATAGCATACAATATTGTATTCATCCTACTTAATAGGTCAAGGAACATTAAGCCATAAAGATGTAAAGTAACACTTCATGTAGGAAATCAATTAATAGTTGCATTCATATAAATCAGAAAGAGATTACAACTGGTGCCTTGACGTTGCTGGTCTCCTCTGATGTATCCGGGTTCTCACACTTCTGCTAGCACTTCATGGGTAGCCCCAACAATGGAAGTTTTAAGGCCTCTTCCCTATAGTCTCAAACCAAACCAAAACACTCTATTCTCCCTCAAACATACACTAGAAAGCTACAAGCTATATATGACTTGTTGATCATTCATACTCTAGTTTAGCTTGGGAAAAGAGAGGTTTACATAGCTTGAATGGATGGGAGATGGTTCCTCTCATCATGGGAGAAGGTCTTATCTCTTGAGTTTGTTCCATCCTAATAGGGGAAAGTAGCCCAAACTAACTTCCTCGATTCCATCCAGCCCAACCATCTACCTGACTTCCATTATGAAGTTTCTAGAGTTGGAAGCTTCGACACCATATTTAAAAAACTTGCCAAAAGAGGATCAACGTGACTGGAAAAGGGCTCAGTCGCTCTCTATGATGCTAGTGCTATTTTTAATCACTGCAAATCAGTGTGAGGAGGAAACTAGTCAGTAACACCGGTCTTGTAAACTGGGATAAAAGGAATATTCTTGGGAAATGATGTAAAGGGGAACTATTCTACTAAGGAAGAGGGACATACTGAGAGTTTCTTCATGATGGGAAAGCATGTCAGGTTCATTATAGAGGTCCTCCAGGATCATGGATGGGGAGTACAGGGACAATGAAAAAATGATGTGTAACAAATGCCCCTAAAGCATGAAGGCCGAATTAAAGTGAGGGGTGAAATGCTTTACAAGTGGATGTGGGGAACCGAAGTCCATTTGTGGAAAACCTGTAAGCAAGCATAGATACATATAAATCACTGACAACTCTAACAAATGATACATGAATCATGGTATGGACGCAACCATCCCAAGAAAGATCATGTAAATGGATCTAAGGCATGGTTGCAACCATCCAATAGAAAGGATCATAATGAAACCAAGGTATGTTTGCATCCATCCAATAATGAGAAGGATCACATATAACAACTCATGGTATGGTCGCAATCATCCATCTGAAAGAGACTTGTATATCATTATGATTATGTCACATCGCCTCACAACCTGGACTTGTGTAATCCTAGCCCAAGGTCTTGCGCTCCAAACGATCTGATCAAAGTACAAATCCTAACATGTGAATGAATGTGTTGAAGTCGAACATGCTAGGAAGTTTCTTGATCAACAGTCAATGATGTGAACCGTTAACAAGTACGAGAGAAATCACCAATAATGACAATGGATCTCAAGGTACCGACATGGAATGTGAATAAAGGAACTGATGTTGAACACCCTTGAAATCACCCAATCGAAAGCCAATGATGTGAGCTTGTCATCGAGTGCGAAGAAATTGTTATTGGGGCATGCAAGCCCTAAGGTACAGGAAGGGAGTCTCTCAGTAAACTTCCTGGATAATGAGCTGAAGTCGACAGGAAGCGACCATGTCGAAGGAGGGTCATGATGTATCCCACATCATTGACACGAGACAAAGGGATGCAGATGATTTTAGATGATAAAGAGAATCAAGAGTAAGTGTAACTGTAGAAGGACTAACTCTTGAACATATCGGAGACACAAATCTGGAGTTTGGCAGCTTTTTGATCCGTAGGATCGGTGGTCATGATGACATGGAAAAGATCAAATGGAAGGCAAAAGTGAACAACCCAACCCGGTAAAGTCAAATGACGAAAATGAGGACATCCCAACCCGAGACAAAGAAAAAAGTGTCATGTTCAAGAGTAAGCTGCCAACACGACTGATTAAACTTTAAATTTCCCCCCACCATTTCTGGCTAGTACTCTAATTATTTTTTATTGCAAGCTAGAAGGGGATAACATGTGCTTGCACTGTAATTTCATCCTTCGGACGAATCTGACCTAGTAAGTTTAATGAGCCCTAGGAAGGAGAAGCTCACGTTTGTCATGGCAATGAATCCAATGTCGTTTAATGTTTTAATGAGTTTGACAAAGGTGAAACTCGATATATTTTTCATGTTTAGAGAGTTTGAAAAAGACACGGAAAAGAAAACTCCAAAAGGTCCCTTTTTGTACATTTGTGTCTCTTGAGCCTAAAAAGGTAGAAAACAATACTTGAGAGAACCACTTGACCATGTTAGCCAAGGAGTTCCTTTTTCATAAATAGTTTATCCTAGCCCGAAAAAGGGGTAAATGTATATTGGGTAAACGATGTTTCGTAGCCTTTAACGAGTTCGAAAACGACAAGAGATCGACAAGCTTTTCATTTTTTAAGAGTCAGAAAAGAACTGAAAGCAGGCCCCCATTTTTATTCTCTTTAAAAAGTCAAAAAGGGAAAAAATACTCGGCAATATTTTCATTTTTTACGAGTCAGAAAAGAGCTTAAAGGTGACTTGTCCTAGAGGAATGAGTGGTATAAAGGGTACCAACTAGTTTTGGCAATGGTGGAACTACTCAAAACATGTAATGGTCAAGAGGTTGGCTAATAAAACCACTCATTGATGCGTTCCTTAGGAAAGGAGAAAACAAGCAAGCAAAAGCATATGATCAGCCAAAGAGATGGTGGCGATGGAATAAAAAAACCAAGGCTCCTCTAGCAAAAATCAACCGCTTTAAATGACAATCACGAGATATAAATCGGGCATGGATTCATTTATACACAAGCTTGAACCATGGAGAACTCTACTTGGATTTATTTTCATGTTTACACAATCTTGAAACGAAAAACTATGCTTGAGATAAGTTTGCATGCCCTTGGCATAATGACTCATTTCGAGGTACATGCCCCCCAATCTTCATTTCATTCAACTAGGTGAATGGAATGAAGGTTCACTTTTGAGATCCAGGAAAGACTCGACTGGGATTTTACGAGATCTTAGTCAAAGACTCGATTTGGAAAAGGGAGGTGCTTCATTTTTTAATGAGGTTGACACAGTAAAAGAACTATCCTCGAGACCCTTGTTTCATTTTTTAATGATCTTGACACAAGAAAAAGAATGATGCTCAGACCCTTTGTTTCATTTTTTAATGAGTTTGACACAAGACCAAGAACTATCCTCATCACCTTTGTTTCATTTTTTAATGAGCTTGACATAAGACAAAGAACTATGATGACACATATGTTCATGAACCATGTGAGAACATGGCTCCCAAGAGGTCTTCACTAGACGGAAGAATCACGCTCTGGGAGGAATATGTGTCATTTGGTACCAATGCCCCCAGTACATAATGTACAATACCATCTGTGTGATCATTAGCAGATGCGGAGACAGAACGGGTAGCCACATAATTGACCTATGGTAGGGAAGGTATTGCTTGCAAACAAGAGCCGATAGGGGATGATGGTTGCAAAGGAGGTGCCTAGTGACCAATGAATGACAGCTAATTAATAGTCACAATTCTCGCTTCGTGCAGAAAACAAACGACATGGAAAAGTGAAGAAACAAGAGCTCCCATGACATAAACATAGTTGTATCTAAGGATAATATTGAAATCTAACAGACCTTGGACTACCATCACATCTATATAGACAGTCTTTCCTCCCAAAGTAATAGGGAACTTCAGAAGGACCCTTAAGGGTTGATTGGTTCCTCTGTTGAAAGCCAGTAGATTCTGAGCGACAGGCACAAGCTGTGGGGAACCTAAAGCTTTCCAAGTAACTGAAGACATGATGCTAACAGATGCGCCTTCATCTAATATAGTGGCATGTACTACCATATTATAGGCTTTTACTGTGATCTAGAGAGGCACATAAGATGTGAGGCAGAAAGCAGTCAATTGACTCCAATAAAAATAAATGACAAAACTACCTGGTGGGGGTATCATATGATTGCCCCCATGCCCTACAGAAGAAGGAGAAGGACTTTCCTAAAAAACTAGGACGGGAGGGTCACTCTTCGATTCATGAGAATATGAGGAGACGAGAAGAACATGATTTGTATGATCACTACTCTCTTCTGGAACAGAGTGAACAATTGAAGATGTAACAAAGTCGACACTATTTTCGACCAATGGTTGATTGAGAATAGACACAAGAGAGTAATTCTTAGGAAAAGTAGGATGGGCAAGAGATGAATCCAAGTCAATCTCTTTACCAACTATGAGAGGGTTAGAATAAAGCCTTTGATAACCAAAAAGATGTTGGGGTTGAGGAGTTGCAAGGTTTTCCAAAACTTTGGAAGCTTTATCCATAAGAGGACAAAGGTAAAGAAGATGCTCTCCTTCACATAACCTACAGGGGAATCTAATATTCCCTTTCTTCTTACCATCACTAACTGAGGGTGCAACATCAACATGATATCCAGAGGTTGATGGGGATGGTCGATCCAGATTTTGAGACCATACCTCTAAGACTCTGTGAATTCCAAGACAATCTTGAAGGATATGGTCACCCTTACACAACTTGCAAGGGAATCTAACCTTTCGTGGAGGATCAAAAGGTTTGTCGACGGGAGGTGCATTTGGAGTAACAATTGCACGATTGACCTCTCACTTATCTGTCTTCTTCTTCTTCTTCATCTTCATCTTCTTCTTATTCTTCTTCGTCTTCTTCATCTTCTTCTTCTTCTTGTTAGCGTCCTGGTCACTGGATTTCAAACTTTCACCAGGCGAAATAGAAGAGGAGGGTAAAGAAATAGGGGAAGAAGGTGAGAGGTCAACCTTAGAATCAACATGATGTGGTTCAAATGAAGGAGATGGCTGGGCAGGGGTTAGGACACTCAGGACCACTGGGGTCGAAAATAACCAGATAGGTAAAGCAATGGTTAACCCAGGGAGGACAATGTTGCCATATAAGGAGCACCAGCATTTCCAAAAGAAGGAAAAGGACTAGGATTCCCATCTGAGGGGAATTCTTGACTGGTAGACTCTGGGAATGTTACCATTGGAATTGACCCTAAAGTATCACTAAGGAAGATAACTTCAACCAAAAATATTTCGTGGGTAGTTAATTTTTAGACACTGGAACAAAAATTTGCCTTTTCATATTTTAAGAGTCAAGAAAAGACAAAAGGCGACTCTAGTCTTTTTCGGAGTTACCGAGCTCAAAAGGACAATTTCTTAGTGATCTTTTAAATTTAAAGAGTAAAAAATACCAAAATGACTTCTCATGATAATCTAGGTAAAAGGAATACCAGGTAACCATGAACTGCATAATACCTCCCGGTGAACCGAAAAGTACGGGCAGTTAATATCCCCGAATGCTGTGTTCGGTGTATCACATTTACAAGGTGGCGGACTCAACTTCGTATGGATAAAGGATTGAAACCTAGTGGGGTCTCCCTTTATATACACAATGGTACAGGAGAACAAGTCCGTACTAGCGATGTCTAATGCTGAAGCGAACAACAAATGCTAGATTTAAAGATGTTGGAACATGTCTCTAGCCTAGACCACTAAATGTGAGTGTTAAATTTCAATGCTTCCTTAGGTTAATTCAATAGATTTTAACGGTTGATCTTGAATTAGGTTTCAATTACAAGGCCCTACTGTTGTCAACTGAAAAAGCTCCTACATGCAGCTATATGAGAAATGAAATCTTTGTCTTTGATGAAAGTTAACACTAATTGAGAGATAGGGAACAAACAATCAATGCAACAATCAAAGAATAAAATATTTCACTATTAAATCTCCAAAATGCACTAAATTTTCCTATCAAATGCACTTCAACTAGTCCTTTTAATAGTAAAGAGAATTCATTTTTTTATTTTTTTTCGAATACAAATGATGTTGCGACTCTAGTCTTCAATGATGCTAGCTAATGTAACATATTGATTCAACAAACTAGAATTATGTATTTTTCAATGGAATGATAACATGATTCTTTCACAAACACTTCGATGAAATTTTTTCAAAACAATCAACATCAATCAAATGGAAAGCATGAAAAGAGAATTCCTTCCAAACCAATGATGCAACAATTCAATCAAGAACAAGATGAGCAATGTAATCTATGCTCGAAAAGAGACGCTTAATCAAGAGAATAACAAACGAAACTTTTCAAACTTATTTAATTGAAATCAAAGCGCTAAAAGGACTAAAAAAAGAAAATGCATGGAGCATCTAACCAACAACCTGACTTGTTGAGCACAGAAACAGTTGAATGGATGTTGACCTAGATGCCACAGGGCCACAAACCATCCAAAGACTCAAAAAATCAATTAAAAGAAGGCAAACCAAACAAGCACACAAACCAAGTCAATGGAGCTTTCCAGGTAGGGAGAACATAGGCAAAATGAGCTAAGAGGCATAAATTAAGAGGGCAAGACATACTGGTTATGATCGAGGAGAAACCCTGATCTTCACCTATAAGAATAAGAGAGACTACCTAATTGACAACGAGTGCTGATCAGCACGATTGACGCGACCGGTAAGACTACAAATAGCATTGATAGGCCTGATCGGTGTGATTTTTTGGCCAAAAAGAGCTTTGATCGAGGGATTTAAAAAAAAAAAAAAATTCAAAGGCCAAAACCATGCCACTGTAAATTTTATACTTAGAGAAGTGAACTAGGAAAAGAAGAGAACACTAAAGGGAAATGGTGATGCTAGAAATGTTCGCACAAAACCATAAAATGACAATAAATCAAACAAAAGGATTGGTTCCCTAGTGGAGTCGCCATTTTTTGGTGTAGGTAAATTCTCAGTGTGGACACAAACAATTCCTCTAGCTTGAGAGAGTGGGTCTAGCCACAAACAAACGATCTATGGAAAATCTCCTTAATCTAGAATCAGTTAGGAGGGCCTACCTCTTAGAACGCTATTTCGCTTGGTGATGATCATGCTTCCTCACTCCAGATATCTTCTATTTCCTTCCTTCGTATACCTGAAACAAGCAAACAACAACAACAACAAACATGATAGCATAAAATATTGTATTCAACCTACTTAATAGGTCAAGGAACATTAAGCCATAAAGATGTAAAGTAACACTTCATGTAGGAAATCAATCAATAGTTGCATTCATATAAATCAGAAAGAGATTACAACTGGTGCCTTGACGTTGCTAGTCTCCTCTGACATATCCAGGTTCCCACACTTTTGCTAGCACTTCATGGATAACTCCATAATGGAAGTGTTAAGGCCTCTACCCTCTAGTCTCAAACCAAACCAAAACACACTATTCTCCCTCCAACATACACTAGAAATCTACAAGCTATAGATGACTTTATGATCACTCAAACTCACTCTAAAAACTATTTTAGCTTGGGAAAATATAGGTTTATTAGCTTGAATGGATGGGAGATGGTTCCTCTCATCATGGGAGAATGTCTTATCTCTTGATTTTATTCCATGCTAATAGGGGAAAGGAGCCCAAATTGACTTCCTCAGCTCCATCAAGCCCAATCGTCTACCAAACTTCCATTATGAAACTTCTCGAGTTGGAAGCTTCGACACCATATTTAAAAAACTTGCCAAAAGAGGATCGAAGCCACTAGAAAAGGTCTCAGTCGCTCCGCATGATACTAGGGCTATTTTTAATCTCTGTAAATCAGCATGAGGAGGAAACTGGTTAGTAGCACGGGTCTTGTAAACTAGGATAGAAGGAACATTCTTGGGACATGATGTAAAGGGGTATTATTCTGCTAAGAAAGAGGGACATACTGGGAGTTTCTTCATGATGGGAAAGCATGTCGGGTTAACTATAGAGGTCCTCTAGGATCATGTATGGGGAGTATAGGGATAGTGTTAAAATGCAGTGTAACAAGGCCCATGTGAGTGACAGGAGGGTTTTAGTCGTATGAAGGCCTTGTCATGGGAGTGATTGAGGTTCTAGGTCAGTGAAAAAACAAGTTAACTTGGGGGTTGGGCACCTAGAGTGGTTGGTTAGCTCTTGGGGGTCCTGCAGCACTTGAGGGAAGTTAGTAAGGTCTTTTTTTGTTGGTTCCATTTACTTAAGGTTATCTAGGAGGTTGAGTCATGTCATAGTAGCCCTTAGCTCATGTTTACCTCGGGTATTCTGGTGAAAGTGGGTAGATATGAGAGGTGGTTGTTACCAAGTGATATCAGAGAATGGTTCAAACACTTGAATTGGATATGGTTATGGTTAGCCCATTTGACCCGTGTGGCTAGATGCATGTGGTTATGCATGCATTTTCATGGTTATGGTTGTGATGTATGAGGTCATGGTATGTAATTGGTATTGTCATGCATGTTGTTGACATTTTGATATGATTATGATTATACATGTATCGTGCTAATGTGGACTAATTTTGTAGATGAGATAAGCCTCATTTGAAGGTCATTGTGGTATGATTTTGGTTATGGTATCTATTTGGTTTATCTGACATGGTATACTTACAAGTAGAAGAGAATCAAAGATGATGAGAAAAATGGTGGACTATAGTTCACATGAATCCCCCTATAGATCAATTCAGTAGGAGGGGGATGAGTATTATCCTGATATAGAAAACACATTGAGGAGTTTGACAGTAGAGATCAGAAGTTGCAAAGCAGAATATGACAGGTTGGTTGAGGCCTGGGAAAGACTTGCAAGGGCTCAATAAAAGCAGGTAGAGGTCAATGCAATCATCCTTCAGAGTTTATTAGACTTGCATAGACAGGGACAGTTGAGGATTAGTCAAGAACATGAAGATAATACTATGGGGAATATTGTATCAAGTCTCGGTCAAAATACATATTGGATAGAGGGGACACAGTCAGAGGTGGAAAATGATTGGGTACACCTAACATGATGACTAGCATTTATGGGTTTCATTCTAGTTCCTCGTCGAGGAGAAATCATCATCATCACTACCGTCATCCTTATAGAATGAGTGAGTACTTTCCTAAGGAGTTCAAGAAAGTCAAGCAACCTACATTTGATACAGAGATGAAGAAGTCAGAATATGTAGAGGCATGGTTGCTTGGAATGAAGAAATTCTTCAGATTGCATAACTATTTAGGGAACATGAAAGAGAAAATAGCCACCTTTATTCTTAAAGGGAAAACAAATATTTGGTGGGAATACGAGAAGAAATTCAAGGGAATTTGAGAAGAAGAGTTGATTTGGGACGAGTTTGAGAGACTCTTTAAGAAGAAGTACTTATTTGAGAGATATTATGATCACAAAAATAAGGAGTTTTATGAGATGCAAATGGGTTCTATGACAGATGATGAGTATCCTAGTAGGTTCCTAGACTTGTTGAGGTATGTGCCTTACCTCAAGGATGAGAAAGAAAATATTCAAAGGTTCATGATGGGTTTCCGACAACATGTAAAGACCATATTGAGTTTTATAAGTCACGGCCACTAGAGGAAGCCATCAGGAAACTAAAGCATTGCTATAAGCAATCAAAGCATAAAGTTGACCCTAAGCGTGATTTGAAGGGGAGCAAGAAAGTTAAAGGGAAGTGTCCACCGAAGTGGGGAATACCTTAGGATGTAGGTGAGAAAGAGAATATGGTTCCTTACAAGAAGTTTAATATAGTTGAGAAGGGACATGGGTCGTAGCCTAGAGAGCAACAAATAGAGGTGATGGTAGGGGATCGTTACAGTGTTGGATATGTGGCAAATATCATTGTAAGTAGGATTTTCCATTATAGCATGTTGGGTGGCCTCATATCTACAGATCTCAGGAGGCGCAAATGATTGGGGATGTGGGCCATAACATTCCTCGGATTTATGCAGCTGTGGACAAAAAAAGGCATATCACCAGGCATCCATTATTAAGATGGAAGGTAAGCATTGTGGTCGAGTTTTTTCTATTTTGATTGACCGTAGATCTTAGTTATAGTTATGTTAATATTGACTTGGTGGATAAGTGTGGTTTGAGGAAAGAAGTGCATGCAGATTCTTGGTTGGTACAATTTTCTATAGGCACTAAGAAGATATTTCATCACTGGGTAAGAGCTTGTGCATTTGAGTTGAATGGTATTGCTACAACAACGCATTTAAATGTGCTTCCATTGGGATCATATAGTATTATTTTGGGCATGAATTGGTTGTATCTCCATAGGACGAAAGTAGATTGCTATGACAAGGCTATTAAGTGCTTGGATGATAATGGGGAAAAGAGAATCTTGCAGGGAAAGAAGAATCCTACATTAGTGAGGATGATTATAACTATGCAAACCAAGCATAGTCGCAGAAAGGGCTGTGCACTATTTGTAGTCCATATTTCCAGCGACAAGGCTAAGGATCTTGAGGATGTAGAAATCTTCAAGAGGTACCCTGTATTAGAGTAGTTTCAGGATGTGTTTCCAACAGAGATTTCAGAGTTGCCTCCTCACAAGGAAGTGGAATTTTATGTTGAGTTGGTACCATGGGAACCACCAACATTGAAGGCACCTTACAGGATGAGTACTCTAGCGTTAGTGGAATTGAATTTACAATTGAAGGAAATGCTTGACAAGTGGTACACTAGGCCAAGTGTACCGCCTTAGGGTGCACCGATATTGTTTGTAAAGAAGAAGGATGGTACTCTCAGATTGTGCATTGATTATAGGCAGTTGAACAAGGTGACTACTAAGAACAGGTATCCATTGTCGAGGATGGACGAATTATTTTACCAATTGAAAGGAGAAATAATGTTCTTAAAGATTGATTTGAGATCAAGATACCATCAGGTACACATTAAAGAAGAGGAAATATACAAGACTTCTTTCTGGACTAGGTATGGGCATTATGAGTTTGTTTTAGTTCCTTTTTGTTTGACTAATGCCCCAAATAATTTTATGTGCTTGATAATTAGTGTGTTGCGACCTTATCTAGACAATTTTTTAATTGTATTCATTGATGATATATTGATATATTCTAAGAATTAGGAAGAGCATGTTGAACACTTAGCAACAATATTGAGATTAATAAGAGAGAATCAATTGAATGCCAATCTTAGTAAGTGAAATTTCTTTCAGACAGAGGTACATTACTTGGGACATGTTGTTTCCAAGGAAGGCATAACAATGGATCTAGAAAAGATAAGAGATATCATGGAGTGGGAAGCTCTTAAGAATGTGGATGAGGTTAGAAAAATCATGCGGCTAGCAAGTTACGATAGGAAATTCATTAAGAACTTCTCACAGATTGCATATCCTATACATCATTGTAGAGGAAAGGAAATAAAATTGAATGGACTAAAGAGTGTGCATCTAGTTTTTAGTAGTTGAAGCAGTTGCTTACCGACGCTCTAGTTATAAAGATTGTAGATCTGGATAAAGTGTTTGTAGCATTCACAAATGCTTGCAAGGGAGGAATTGGTGGAGTCCTAATGCAGGAGGGATAGGTGGTGTGCTTTGAGTTAAGGAAACTGAATGAGCACGAGCAAAAATATGTGACTAATTACCTTGAGTTGGAACGATCATTCATGCATTGAAGATGTGGAGGCACTATCTTCTTGGCAGAAGGTTTTTGTTGATGAATGATCATAGTGGGTTGAGGTACTTGAGTGACCAACCGAATTTGAATTCTAGGCAAGATAGATGGTTGGCCATGATTTGTGAATTTTAATTTGAGATTAGATACATTAAAGGAAAGGAGAACAGGATTGCAGATGCTATCAGTAGGAGAGTGCATGTAAACCATGTTGCAGTGGTGAGCTCTTATGGGCATATTTACAGGATTAGATCTTATAAGCAGTACATCAAGATGATAGGTATCATCAACTTAGGATCATGTTACAATAGGATACAAGTAATTAGGATGTGGACTATCCTCTCACAGTGAATGGCTTCGTCTAATTTAGGGATAAGATCTATGTGCCGGATGACAGTGAGCTCAAGAAGATTATCTTGAGGGAGTTTCATATAAATCCATATTCAGGTCACCCAGGATATCAAAAGATGTTGAAATTTGTGAATAATTTCTACTATTGGCCAAATCTAAAGAAGGAAGTGGTAGAGTTTGTTGCTATATGCTTGGATTGTCAACAAGTGAAAGCTGCGTGTAAACACCCACCCGGTTTGTTACAACCTATTTTGATTCGAGAGTGGAAATGGAAGGTCATTTCCATGGATTTCATTAAATGTTTTCCGAGGACATTGAAGTTGCATGATTCCATCATGGTTGTGGTTGACATATTGAGCAAGGTAGCTCACTTGATTCCTGTGAAGACTAATTATTCATCTAGTGAGGTAGCATAGGTACTCATAAAGGAGATAGTGATGTTGCATGGTGTTATGAAGAAGATTGTGTTGAAAAAAGGTGATAAGTTTACTTCTAGGTTTTGGAAGGAGCTATTTGTAGGTTTGGGTACAAAGATGGCCTTAAGTACAAATTACCATCCACAAAAAGATGGATAGATAGAGAGGGTCAACATGATATTGGAGGATATGCTGGGGATGTACGTCATGCATCAACAATGGTAGTGGGAGGAGTATCTTCCACTGGTTGAGTTTGCTTACAACAATGGTTATGAAGAGTCACCGAGGATGAGTCTATTTGAGGCACTTCATGGGTGGAGTTGTGATTCTCCCATTAGCTAGAGTGATCTAGTGAATAGGGTACTTATTAGACTGGACATGTTGGCAGAAATGGAATAGGAATTGTAGGTTGTCAAGTAGAATCTAAAGGCAGCACAAGATAGGCAGAAGAGTTATGTAGAACAATATAGAGCATTTAAGCATTTTAAGGTTGGGGGAATGTGTACTTGCGCATCAAGCCCAAGAAGATCTCCTTGAGTATGGGGTCATGTGCCAAGTTGGTACCTCGGTATTGTGGCCCTTTCAATATTTTTGAGAGGATCGAACTAGTGGCCTACAAACTTGCACTACCTTCGACAATGAAATTTCATGACGTTTTCCATGTTTCATTACTTAAAAGATATGTAAAAGATGTTGATCATGTTATTGATTGGTTTGTATTGCAGGTGGAGCCAGAAGGATAATTCCAGTCAGAACCTCAGTGCATATTACAGTGGAAACAACTCATGCTACGAAACAAAGAAATCAAGCAAGTAAACTTTAATGGAAGAGTTTTGGGCTCGAAGAAGATACATGGGATATGGATGATCATATGCGAGCTATGTATCCTTCATTATTTGCTGGTTGAAGAAAATGAGTTCTTGGTGTATGTACATAGTTATGTATGGTTTTTATTGTAAATACTCCAATGAGCTATGTTATAAAGCTCCAATAAGTGGTATAGTTGTTATGTTGTCATGTTTGTCATGATGGTTTTGCTTTTGATGAGGTTTTTCATTGTAAACACTGCAACGAGCTGGGTTATAAAGCTCCATAAGCAAGCATGTCTTGATTTTTAGCAGTTTTACTGGTCATAGGTGTCATAGAACATTGAGGATGGTGTTCCCCTAACGAAGAGGGGTATGTAACAGCCCTAGGTTAGAAGTACATGTAATAAAGTTAATAAAGGAAAATAAGACCAAGGTCATGGGACACGTATTCCAAGCTAAATGTTGGGCAAAGCATCCTAGTGGGCATCACTTGTGTTTATTATGGCTAAGGGGAAATTGGAAAAGGAAATGGAAAAGGCTTTGAAAAGGAAAAAAGGAACTATTGACATTTTATTTTATGAAAATAAAGGAAATTATGAGAAAAGGAAGGTGAAAGGTCACAGGTTGCATGTGAGGAGGAAATTGAAGGAAAATAGAGGAAAAATGAAGAAATTAGAGACATCAATAATATAAAGACATCAGAGCATCAATTTGGGGCCCTTTTTTAGTTGAGTTTTGGAATTGGTTTCAAAGAGGAGAATATAACCAAGAGGAGAAGGCAAGAAAGCAATCAAAGGAAGGACAAGGAAAGAAAAGGGAGGATAAGGAAAGCAAAGGAAAACAAGGATCAAGCAAGGAAAGGTTGGATCAAGTAGTTTCAACGACAATACTTGTAGGTAACAAGTTGCATGTATGATTTCCTAGCTGGTTTTGGAATGCATGGTTTATGCATTTGTGTATTTGGTTAATTAATATCATTGACACGGGTTTTGCTAATTTTCGATAGTGGTTTCATCCTTGCCTTGCAATTTCTAGATAGCCATATTGTGATGGGATTCATTCTTGGTTGAGCTTTGGATTGTTGGAAGGTTTTGGATCTGGGTGAGGTGGTCTCAAGAAAATACCAAGGGTTGGGGGTGGAGATGGTTTTATCTAGGAATCCCTCAACAGGTGGGTGGAGATAGGAAAATTCCTCAAGGGATGGTGAAGGAATTATGAGGTATCCAAGCTTGGTTTGGTTTTGTGATATCAAGATCGGTTTAGGTGAGATCACATTAGTGTGAGAGTGGAGGCTTTTTAACCTCTGGATTCCCTTGGTTGTTTATTTGTTGGTTCATCCCATGAGATACCAAATTCATGCTTCTGAAACCCTAGCCCGAAAAAGGGGTTCTGATACCAAATTCATGCTTCACATCATTTGAGGTCACGAGAAAGAGTCCTTTTGAGTGAAGATCTTGAATATTTTCCCATAGCTCTTTTGCTGAAGAATATTTATTCATCTTGACATTAATAGGATATGGTAAACTACTCAATATTTCCTAATTTATCTTGCATATATTCCTTGGATTCCTCTTCCATTGTTCTTCCAATAATCACTAATTCCCATATTTTAGGGCCTTGAGGCATAGAAAGGAATTTCATTCTACCCTTCCATACTTCAAAATTTGTTCCATTCAACAGGGTGGCTTTTACTACCTAATTTTCATGTAATTTTTTAATTGAAGAAGAGAAATCTTCAAAAGGTTTGGAGCCTTTCTTCCTTGACCTTGCCATTTTTGTTCTAAGGATCTACCTTCCAGTTGTCAGGCTGAGACTGAAGGTACTGGCTCTGATACTAATTGTTGGAAATACTAAGAGGGGGGTGAATCAATATTTCTTTTACAATTTCTATTTTTTATGAAAATTAAGATCACTTATAACAAAAACACAAAATGAACAATAAAATAAATAATTTTATTCATAATATTGGTGAGGACTCCAATCCTCTTTACAATGAATCAAGTACAATATTGCTTCAATGTTCAAACACTATATGAAGACTCCAACCTTCAATCTACTAGGTACCAACCTGTACTTTTCCAAGCACCAACTTGGTCTTCTTGAGGATTCCAATCCTCTAGGTCTCCAACCCTCTACTTTAGATATTCAATATGGATTCAAAAGTTCTTCGAGGCTCCCAATGTCTTCTGTAAAAAGCCTTGAAAGTATCTTCAAGTTTTCATTCAACAACACCCTTGCTTATCTCATCAATGACTACTTCATCAACCACAAAACATGTCTTCACAACTCTTCATGATAGCCAAAAAAATTCCTTCAAGGTCAGTCCATGAGGGTTTCAATCGTGCTCCAAAGGTCTCCAAGAATCTTCAATAAGCTGCTCCAAAAGGGTCCAATCAATATGCTTCAAAGACTTCTCACAAATTTGCACAACAATTCTTCTACACATTACCCATATGATGCCTTCAATATTGATACTACAAGATGTCTTTGACAAATTATTCTAGGCTACTCACAATCTTTTTTTTGACTTGTTCCAAAAAGGTTCCCAAAAATTTCTTCAAGGTCTAGTTTTTTAGCTCCAGCCTTCCCTAGTCTTCCACAAGAAATATGCAATGTTACAAAGGACTGCTTCAAGGTTTGCAACATGTTTTCAAAGCTTCCCTTAATGAAGGCTTTACTTAAAGATTCTTCCACAAGATGATTTAAGCATTAACCTCAAGATGCTTCAATTCAATTCTCTTAAGAAGCTCCAAAATACTTCAAAGATTTTTTTCCTTTAATGAGGATCTACAATGGTTGCTACAAAAGAATTAGTCAAATCTGCAAGGTCTTCTTCAAGGAACAGATTTTAAGAAATATATCACTAGATTAATTCAACATATGCCTAATAGACCACTTCCAGTCTACTCCAAATAGTGTCTTCAAGTGAGCCAAAAACACTATCCTCAAAACTTTAAGTTCGTCACTAGGTTGCTCCAACACAATGTCCAAAACACAACTCTTAAAAAAAGCAAATTGTCAACCAAGTTCTTTAGATGTTATAGGTCCCGTTGATTCCACAATTCATTGTCCTTATGCTACAGGCCTATAGGTTTGTTTATAAGTTATCACAAGTTTGAAATGTGTAAGAATAAATCCTAATCACACATTCTCGATAATTGTAGGAGAATCAAGTCTGTTATAGGAATATTGCATATCCAAATTGTAGGTTTGTTATAGGTAAATTGCATGTTTATAACAGAAAAGTTGCAAGTTCAAATTTTTTTTTCCACAACTATCACATGTCCGAGGCTACTAAGCTTTATGCAATTGTGTCATAGGTATAAAAAAATTGTTTCCACAGGATTACCATTTGTTTCACATTCAATCTCAATTTTTTTTACAAACAAAAAATAGAAAAACCCAATGAAAACCACTTCAAAACTCTTCATGAGGCCCAAATTTTTGACAATGTGCTTGACCGAATTTGTTACTGAACTTGATTGAAAATATATGTTGAAATGGAAAAGTTTTAGGATTTATTTATAGTGGTTTTCCCATATTTTGAAGAGAGACATCCTTTGGTTATGGAACTGGCATGTTGTAGTGATCCTACTCAAGTTTGCTAGTAGTTTTTAAATTTTTTTAATATACTTAGATTTAAAAAATTAATATCTCTACAATGACAAGGAGTTAGGAGGTGTATGAATAGTCATTTGAAAGAGGTGAAATTCCTCTATGAGATGGTGTAAGACTCACTTCAAGAAGATGTGTCTAATGTCAAAGAGATATGTTCTTTTATGAAAGTTCCTAGGATTTGTGGCAACTTATTGTGTAACAACCTTGGGTTAAAAGTTCATGTAATAAAGTTAATAAAGGAAAAATAAGACCAAGGTCATGGGACACATATTCCAATATGAATGTTGAAAACACATCCTAGTGGGCATCAATTGTTGTTTATTATGGCTAAGGGAAATTGGCAAAGGAAATGGTAAAGGATTTTGAAAAGGAAGAAAGGCATTATTGGTATTTTATTTATGAAAATAATGGAAAATATGAGAAAAGGAAGGTGAACGGTCACAAATTGCATGTGAGGAGGAAATTGAAGGAAAATAGAGGAAAAATGAGGAAATTATAGGCATCAATAATAAAAAGGATTCATAGCATCATTTTGGGGCCTTTCTTCAGTTCAGTTTTGGAATTAGTCTTAGAGAGGAGAAGAGCACCAGGAGGAGAAGGAAAAAAACCAAGAAAAGGAAGGACAAGGAAAGAAATATCAAGCAAGGAAAGGTTGTATCAAGTGGCTTCAATGCGAATCTTGTAGGTAACAAGTTGCATGTATGATTTCCTAGTCAGTTTTGGCATGCATGGTATATGCATGTGTGTATTTTGGTTCATTTGTTGTCATTGGCATGGGTTTCTTCGGGTCCGAACAATGGTTTTCAACCTCGGCTTGTCATTTTCGGATAATCATTGTATGATGGGATTGATTCTTGGTTGAGCTTTGGATTGTTGGAAGGTTTTGGATCCGGGTGAGATGGTCTTAGGAAAATCCCAAGGGTTGGGGGTGGAGATGGTTTTCTTTGAGAAGCCCTCAACAAGTAGACGGAGAGAGGAAAATTCCTCAAGGGATGGTGAAGGAATTCTGAGGCATCCAAGATTGGTTTGGTTTTGTGATCTTAGGGCTAGTTTAGGGGAGATCACGGTAGTGTGAGGGTGGAAGTGGTTTAACCTATGGATTCCCTTGGTTTTTATGGGTTGTTTTATCCCTTGAGATCCCACATTTATGCTTGGAATATGGCACGAGGGTGATTGGCTGAAATAAAAATTTGATTTAGCCCGATCTATGGTTGGATGGTATGTGGAAGTACTTGAATTGGTTGGATTTTTCATATGGTTAATAAGAGCCAGGTTCCTCTTGTATTTATGAGTAAATATGTCTACTATTATGAGGCTTTAATGGTTGTTATATCATTGTTAGTTACCTAGTTATATGTTGGTTATAATGATGGTTTTATGACATTTTAAAGTATGTCTCTTATCACCTTTTAATTGATGAATGACTGGTTATTGAATGCATGAACTGATTGAACTTATTGCAGCTATTGTGAGAGGGAACTAGTCCTTCTTGGTAAACCTGATATAAGTTTCATATCTCTATATTTATATATGCATTCATGACTTGTAGGTTGCATGTTCACTATGTGCTTGATGGAATGACTATCATGGTTAGATTGTGTTAGGTCAAGTCCTTGAGTAAGTTTGTGCTAGAGGCTTTGTCTATGTGTTATTTGTCATATTTGGAAGTTTCATTAAGTTCTAGGTAGGGGTCTAGCTCCTAGCCCTGAAAATGTGGCTTGAATCTCGTAGTCACTGGCACAAAACTACCCGAAAAAGAATATAGTAGTTGGGAAGTAGGCCTGTGGGAGTGATTGGAGGGTTATAGTCACTTACAAGCCTTATCATGGGAGCGACTAGGGGTCTATCTCACCGAAAAACAAAGTTATCTAAGGGGATGGACACCTGGAATGGTTGGTTAGTTCCTGGGAATCTTGTAGCACGCTAGTGAAATTAGTAAGATCTTGTTTTTTCATCTCCATTTCCTTAAGGTCACCTAGGCGATTGAGTAATGTCAAAGTATCCTCTTAGCTCATGTTTACCCTGGGCAAGCCAGTGAAAGTGGGTAGATATGAGAGGAGGCCTGTTATAGAGTGGTATTAGAGCAGGTTTTGTTCTCTTTGGGTGATATCTGATATAACAAAGCAGTATGAGAGCATGGTTCAAATACTTGGACTTGATGGGCTAGGTGCATGTGGTTATGCATGCATTTCCATGGTTATGGTTATCATGCATGAAGTCATGATATGTAGTTGGTATTGTCATGCATGATGTTGATATATTGGTATGGTTAGGATTATACATGTACATGATAATGTGGAATTCTTTTGAAGATGAGATAAGCCTCCCCTAAATGTCATTGAAGTATGATTTTGATTATGGTATCTATGTGTTTATCTAACATGGTACACTTGTATGAAGAAAAGAATCAAATATGACAAGAAAAATGGTAGACTACAGTTCATGTGACTCTCCCTACAGATTAATTTGGAAATAAGGAGATGAGTATTCTCCTGATATAGAAGATACATTTAGGAGTTTGAAGGCCGAAATAAGGAGTTGCAAAGAGGACAATGATAGGTTGGTTGAGGCTCAGAAAATACTTGCAAGGAATCAGGAAAAGCATGGATAGGTTAATGCAGTCATCCTTCAGAGTTTGTCAGACTTTCAGAGATAGAGGAAGTTAATGATTAGTCAAGAGAAGGAAGACAAGAGAAGGAAGAGAAGACTAATGGTGCATATGGTAGTAGGTCTCGGTCAGGATACAAGTTGGATAGAGGGGACATAGTTAGAGGTGGCAGATCGTTGGACACGCTTGATAGGAGGACTAGTATGTATGGGTATCACTCCAGTTCCTTGTCCAAGAGACATCATCATCATCACCATCATCCTTATAGGATAAATGAGTACTTTCCTAAGGAATTCAAGAAAGTCAAGCTGCCTACATTTGATGGAGAGAAGAAGAAGTCATAAGATGTAGAGGCATGGTTGCTTGGGATGAAAAAATTCTTCATATTGCATAACTACTCATAGAACATGAAATAAAAAATAGTCACCTTTAGTTTTAAAGGGAAAGTAGATATTTGGTGGTAAGATGTGAAGAATTTCAGAATCATTTGAGAGGAAGAGTTGATTTACGATGAGTTTGAGAAACTTTTCAAGAAGAAGTATCTGTCTCAGAGATATTGTGATGAAAATGCTAAGGAGTTTTATGAGTTACAAATGGGTTCCATGATAGATGATGAGTATACTAGTAGGTTCCTAGAGATGTTGAGATATGTGCCTTACCTCAAGGATGAGAAAGAAAAGCTTCAAAGGTTCATTAGTGGGTTGCCAACAAACATATAGAGACTAGATTAATTTTTATGAGCCACGATTGTTGGATGAATCCATCAGGAAACTAAATCATTGTTATGAGTAGTCAAAATGTAAATATGAGCCTAAGAGTGAATTGAAGGGGAATGATAAATATAAAGAGAGGTGGCCACCGAAGTGGGGAAGACCTCAGGATGCAGGTGAGAAAGAAAATGTTGATCCTTACAAGAAGTCTAATGCAGCTGAGAAGGGACATGGGTCACATCCTAGAGAGAAACATAATATTGGTGATGGTAGAGGACCATTGCAGTGTTAGATATGTGGAAAAGATCATTGTAAGAAGGATTGTCCATTGTAATAGGGTGGTAGGCCTCACATCTACAATGCTTAGGAGGAACAAACAGTTGGGGATGTTGGCCATAACATTCCTTAGATTTATAGAGCTGAGGACAAAAAGCAAGCATAACACCAGGCATCCAACATTGAGATGGAAGGTAAGCTCTATGGTCAAGTTCTTTCTATTTTGATTGGCCCTAGATATAATTATATTTATGTTAATCTTGACCTAGTGGATAAGTGTGGTTTGAGAAAATAAGTGCATGCAAAGTCTTAGTTGGTGCAGTTGGCTACAAGTACTAAGAAGAGAGTTCATCACTCGGTAAGATCCTGTGCATTTGAGTTGAATGATATGCCTATGGTAGCACATATAAATGTGCTTCCATTTTTGGTCATATAGTATGCTTTTGGGTATGGATTGGTTGTACCTACACAGGACCAAAGTAGATTGCTATGGCAAGGCTATTGAGTGCCTCAATGATAATGGGGAAAATAGAATCTTGTAGGGAAAGGAGAATCCTACATTAGTGAGGATGATTAAAACCTATGCAGGATAAGTGTAGTCATAGAAAGGTGTGTGTACTATTTGTAGTCCATATTTCCAGTGACAAAGGTAAGGATGTAGAAATCTTCAAGAGGCACCCTATATTGTAGTAGTTTTAGGATGTGTTTCCAATAGAAGTTTAAGAGTTTCCTCCTCACAGGGAAGTGGAATTTTCTATAGAGCTGGCACTAGGAGTGACATCAACATCAGAGGCACCTTACAGGATGAGTTTCTAGAGTTGTTAGAATTGAAGTTTTGGTTGAAGGAAATGCTTGATAAGGATACAGTAGGACAAGTGTATCACCTTGGGGTGCACCAATGTTGTTCGTGAAGAAGAAGGATGAGACTTTTAGGTTGTGCATTGATTACATGCAGTTGAACAAGGTAACCATCAAGTACCTGTATCCTTTGTCGAGGATTGATGACTTGTTTGACCAATTGAAAGGAGAAACGATGTTCTCAAACATTGATTTGAGATTAAGATACCACCAAATACACATTAAAGAAGCGGACATCTACAATACTGCTTTCCGAACCAAGTATGGCAATTATGAGTTTGTTGTAGTTCCTTTTGGTTTAACTAATACTCCAACTACTTTTATGTGCTTGATGAATAGTGTGTTGCATCCTTATCTAGACAAGTTTGTTATTGTATTAATTGATGATATATTGATATATTCTAAGAATGAGGAAGAGCATGCCGAACACCTACCAATAGTGTTGAGATTGCTAAGAGAGCATCAATTGTATACTAAGCTTACTAAGTGAAACTTACTTCGAATAGAGCTACATTACTTGGGACATGTTGTTTCCAAGAAAGGCATAACAGTGGACCCATAAAAGATAAGGGATATCATGGAGTTGGAAAATCCTAAGAATGTGTATGAAGTCAGATCATTTATGGCGCTAGCATATTATTACAGGAGGTGCACCAATAACTTCTCACAGATTGCATATCCTATTACATCATAGCAACAAAAAGGAAATAAATTTGAATAGACCAAAGAATGTGCAACAAGTTTTGAGAAACAGAAACAATTATTAAAAAATTCTACAGTGTTAAAGATTGTAGATCTAGATAAAGAGTTCATGGTGTGCATAGATTATTACAAGAGAGGACTTGGTGGAGTCCTGATGTAGGAGGGATATGTGGTGTGTTATGAGTCATGTAAACTAAATGAGCATGGGAAGAACCATGTGACACATGATCTTGAGTTGGCAATGATAATTCATGCATTGAAGATCTAGAGGCACTATCTTCTTGGCAGGAGCTTTATGTTTATTAGTGATCACGGTGGGTTGAGGTACCTATTTGACCAACTAAATATGAATGCTAGGAAAGCCAGATGGTTGGATACCCTTAGTGAGTTTGAATTTGAGATCAGATACATTAAAGGAAAGGAGAACATGGTTGCAGATGCTCTTAGGAAAAGAGTATAGGTAAATCACATAACAACTATGAGTTCATATGTGATGGATTTACAGGATTGGATCTTATAGGAAGGACAATAGGATGAAAAGTACCAGCAACTTAGGCACATGTTAAATTAGGGTACATGTGATGAGGATGTGGACTATCATCTCACAACAGATGGCTTGGTCAGATTCAGGGACATGATCTATGTGCCGGATGACAATGAGAGCAAGAAAATTATCTTGAGGGAGTTTCATGTTAAGCCATATTCAGGTCACCCCGGATATCATAAGACATTGACAATGGTGAAGAAGTTATACTATTGGATGAATCTGAAGAATGAAGTGGCAGAGTTTGTTGCTAGATGCTTGGATTTTCAGCACGTGAAAGCTCAGTCTAAGAACCCAGCTAGTTTGTTACAACCTATTCCAATTCCAAAGTGGAAATGGGAGGTCATTTCCATGGATTTCATTATAGGTTTATCGAGGACATTGAAGCAACATGATTCCATCATGGTTGTGGTTGACATGTTTAGCAAGGTAGCTCACTTCATTCCAGTGAAGACTACTTATTCAGCTAGTGAAGTAGCACATGTCTTCATTAGGGAGATAGTGAGATCACATAGTGTTCCGAAGAAGATTGTGTCGAACAGAGATGATAAGTTCACTTCTAGGTTTGGAAGGAGTTATTTGTAGCTTTTGGTAAAAAGTTGGCCTTTGGTACATCTTATCATCCACAAATAGATGGACAAACTAAGAGGGTCAACAGGATATTGGAGGATATGGTGAGGATGTATGTCAGGCATCGATAACGAAAGTGGGAGGAGTATCTTCCACTTGTTGAGTTTGCTTACAACAATGTTTGTCAGGAGTCACTAAGGATGAGTCTGTTTGAGGCACTCTATGGGTAGAGTTGTAACACTCCCATCAGTTGGAGTGATCCAATGAACAGGTTATTTATTGGACCAGACATGTTGGCAGAGATGGAATAGGAAATGTAGGTTATAAATAAGAATCTAAGGGAAGCACATGACATGCAGAATATTTATGTAGACCAACACAAGGCATTTAAGGAGTTTAAATTTGGGGAGCATATGTACTTGGGCATCAAGCCCAAGAAGAACTCCTTGAGGATTGGTTCATGTGTGAAGTTGGAACCTCGATATTGCAAGCCTTTCGAGATCCTTGAGAGGATTGGACTTGTGACCTACATACTTTCACTACCTTCGACAGTGAAAGTCCATGATTTTTCCATATTTCATTGTTTAAAAGATATGTAAAGGATGTTGATCATGTTATTGATTGGTATGTATTGTAGGTGGAGCTAGAAGGAGAATTCCATTTGGAGCCTCAATGCATATTGTAGTAGAAATAACACATGCTTCAGAACAAAGCAATCGAATAAGTTAAAGTGAAATGGAAGCAATTTTGGCCTAATGAAGCTATGCAAGAGATAACTGATCAAATGCGGGCTATGTATCCTTCATTATTTTCCGATTGAGGCAAAGAAGTTTTGGTATATGTCCATATCTATGTATGTTTGTTATTGTAAATACCATGATGAGCTGTGTTATAAAGCTCTAATAAGCGGTATCGTTGTCATGTCGTCATGTTTGTGACAATGATTTTTCTTTTGAGCAAGTTCTTCGTTGTAAACACTGCAACGAGCTGGGTTATAGAGCTCCATGGTTAGTATTTTTTTTCTTTTCAGCATTTTTGTTGGTTGTGGGTGTCATTAAACACCAAGGACGGTGCTCCCCTAAGGGGGAGGGGCCTGTAACAACCCCAAGTTAAAAGTCAATGTAATAAAGTTAATAAAGGAAAAATAGGACCAAGGTCATTGGAGACTTATTCCAAGTTGAATTTTAGGAAAAACATCCTAGTGGGCACCACTTTTTATTTATTATGCCTAAGGGAAATCGATAAAGGATTTTGAAAAGGAAAAAAGGCATTATTTGTATTTTATTTATGAAAATAATGGAAAATAAGAGAGATGAAAGGTGAAAGGCTACAGGTTGCATGTGAGGAGGAAATTGAAGGAAAATATAGGAAAAATGAAGAAATTAGAGGAATCAATAATAAAAAGGATTTGAAGCATTAGTTTGGGGCCTTTTGTCAGTTTAGTTTTGGAATTAGTCTTAGAGAGGAGAAGAGCACCAAGAGGACAAACAAAGCAAGCAATCGAAGAAAGGATAAGGAAAACAAAGATCAAGCAAGGAAAGGTTGGATCAAGCGGCTTCAACAAGAATACTAGCGGGTAACAGGTTGCATGTATGATTTCCTATCTGGTTTTGGAATGCATGGTATATGCATGTGTGTATTTGGTTCATTTGTTGTCATTAGCAGGGGTTTCACCGAATCTTAACAATTATTTTTAGCCTCACCTTTCCATTTACTGATAACCATGTTGTGATAGGATTTATTCTTGGTTGAACTTGAGATTGCTGGAAGGTTTTGGATTTGGGTGAGGTGGTCTTAGGAAAATCCCAAGGGTTTGGCAGTGGAGATGGTTTTCTACGGAAAGCCCTCAACCGGTGGGTGGAGACGAGAAAATTCCTCAAGGGACAGTGAAGGAATTCTGAGGCATTGAAGCTCGGTTTGGTTTTGTGATCTTAGGACTAGTTTAGGTGAGATCATGGTAGTGTGAGGGTGGAGGTGGTTTAACCTATGGATCCCCTTTGTTTTTTATGGATTAGTTTATCCCATGAGATCCCACATTCATGCTTGGAATATGGCACAGGGGTGATTGGTTGAAAGAAAGATTTGGTTTAGCCCAATCTATGGTCGGGTGGTAGGTGGAAGTCCCTGACTTGGTTGGCTTTTTCATATGGTTAATAAGAGTGTTAATAGTGCTGGACCCACCAAAATTCAGGGGATCACCCCAGTATGAAGTCCCAACTAGACCTCACATTGTTTGGTGTGGGAGTCTCATTTGGTATGATGGCCATTTGCCATTGTCTTAAGGATTTGCTTCAAATCTTGCTTGTCAGCATGGGAGAGTGGTCTACTTTGCCTTCGAGAAATGAGGTTCATGTGTCAAGTTAATGCTAGTGTACTTGTGTCAATGGTTCTTTCACTGTAAGGGGAGAGGGTGAGAGTGAGTCCCAAGTTGGTTGGGATGAAGTCCCAACTCGGCTAGGAACACACAACACAGTAGGACACGCACAACTTCTGGAGGAGCAATCCACATGGATGTGACAGTCACAACACACAAGTTACGGTAACATGTACAACACTCAATGGATGAGTCCGAACAAGTGCAACAGTTGTTACATCAAGCTTTATGTGAAAGGTCTATCTGATTTCCATGGAGATACCCACCATGGGTGAGACAACATTAACAACAGATACAACACATTTCCATTAACAGATTATGTATTATAGCAAGTGAAATAGTTCAAGTGTTCAACACAGGTTAAAGCAACATGAATTACAAGTGTTCAAGATTAGTCTTACAAAATTTACAATACATGTGTAAAAACGTGTTGTCCTGTTAGTAGGCTTCTAAATTAAGTGAGAGTTCCAAGACATATCGTTACACCATCCCCCATGAGTGGGGTGTTGGAGCCACTACTTACTCCTCAAAGAAAATATTACAGACTCTCTTGGCTCTGTGGGAGGTGTTGAGGTGAAAATTCCTTTCATGTACAAATGAGGGGGGTATTTATAGCCAAGGGTGAAACTAACCCTTGTGGCTGTTCGACTACCCTCATGACTGTTTGAGTTCCATGAATTTTCAACTTTACATGACTCTTTGTACAACAAGTGGGTCTCTTGGACTTCCATGTTACATAACATTGATTGACAACATAGCCCAGAGTAGAGATGTGGGCAACATGACTCATGACATGAATCGACATGATAATACTCGTACATTCGTGCTATTGCTGGAGTGTATGCCGAGCTACGATGCTGCTGGGTGATGGATGTCTTCATGGTGTATCACAACTTCACCTCCACATGGCGAAGTGCGTGGCATCTTCGATGGTCTTTGGTTTGCTTGATGAGGCTTTGGCATGTTGTTCCTTGCTTGCATTTTGGGAGGCTTGATAGGCTCATATGTTAGCAAAGGTGCATGTTCATTCATTCATCCACAAACACATCTTTGCATGATAATCTATTTGCGAGCACATCTCTTTGCATGCATCATTTGTTCATCCGTTGGTGAACTTGTCCTTTTGTATGTGCTCCCTTCATTCATCCCGTTCATCGTTGCGCCATGTTTGTTGGTGTACCTATACCTGCGGTCACTCATGACGAGACGATATCAAATCCAAAACCTCCTAGTCTACCATGACACATGATCATTTTAGATGCGGGTGACTGGGAGAGGTAGAAAGGTTGTGAAGTAGGATGATGGCTCCAGGCACTGCTGATGAAAATTGTGCAAGAGTCACTTAGTGATGGAGATGGGTGATCCAAGTTGACAGTGACTATTTGCGAGGTCTGGCTTGGTTGGAAGGAAAAATTGCGAAATTTTTTGGAGGGACAGTCTGGGCTGTAGGAAGGCAAGGTAGGCAAGATATGTGTATTTTTCGGAATGAGCAGGAAATAGGGGTTGGAAGACCAAATTTGTGCAATTTTTTGGAGGAATGGGACGAGCTATAAGTAGGGTCAGTAGGTAGATATTGCATAGTTTTTGGGAGAAAATGTTGGGAGCCTGAACCAGAACTGCGTAATTCCCAAAGGGGATTGGCAATTGGTTGTTGGGTCACTGGTAGCCAAAACTGCGCAATTCCCAGAGGGGACTAGAAGTTGGCTGCTGGGTGCTTGGTAGTAGAAACTGCACAATTCTCATAGGGACCTGGTAGTCTGTTGCTAGGAGTTGCTCGCAAGGAAAAATGAGCTGAGGTTGAAAGGCTAGCCTGCTGATCATCTCTGCATAGTTTCTAAGTTGAGTAGATTGTTGTCGAGCAGAAGGCCTGCTCATGAAAACAACATAATTTCTTGGATGAGCAGCCGGTCGACTGTCGGGAGGACTGACTGGGAAAACTACACAATTTTCTGAGGGAGCTAGGGATGGGCACTTGGTGTTTTTCTGGCTTGCCTGAAAAATTTCCTTAGTCAGCAGAGCGGGAAAGATCAGTAGCTTCTGTGCAATTTTAGAGGGGAGTCAGTCCCAGTGTGGCTGCCCAGTCTAACTATTTGGGTGGTTAGCATGAGAGCTAATTGAATTGCTTGCAATCAGCGCAACTTGGAAAGACTTGCTTGGTGTTTCTGCATTGTTCTGGGTGACATTCAATCAAGTCGATTGTGGGGTGATGGTTCAGCTGTCAGAGGGGAGCACAATTGTCATAACTTTAGCAAAATGAATAAGGGTGTGAATGATCGAAAGATGCATAGGCGATCATGCAAACACACACTCATATGACTTGACGATGAAATGAATCAAAACATCTAGAAACACATGTTCAACACGACTAACTGATGGTGCAAGTGATCATTGATTGACCATGACAATGCTTGTGTGGTAGTGAATGTGACTCTGTGTGTGAGTGCTACAGATGCTTTCATAGCGAACAAAACAAGTGCACACGAAGCGAAGACTTTGAGCATAACTAGAACATGGTTGCAAGCATGACTTAGACACCAACATGCAGAAACTTGGGTGAAATGAACAAGCAAGGTGGATGCAAAGACTCGCACAGGCTTACGGAGTGAAGTTGAGGGTGTGGAGTCATCAAGCAAAACTCCTAAGGGAGGCTCTGAAATTAGGTGTAAGCAAAAATTTTGGAGGGTGGTTGTAGCCACTACGACACTTGGTGACACACTGGTAGAACTCCATGTTATGTGGAATTTTTCATCTATGGATAAATAGAATTTCCCTAGGTGGGTAGTTACACCTATAACAACAGATTTAAAGTGTTTATCCCTTTTCTATAGAAGATAAATAAGACAAGGGAACTACTTGTTATATTTCTCTTTCCCTTTGTCTCCCTTGTATGAATTTTGTCGCTCCTTCTCGAACTTAATCCACTCGACAAGTACCTGCAATCATAAACAAAGGACAAAAACCAATCAAAGCAGGAGATCTATCTACTATAATAAAATAGAATCAAAATAATTTACACATATAATCATCATACATAAAGACACGAATATGGGAAAAGGTGTAAACAAATTTATTAAGTAGAATGAAGAGTTACACCCATGAAGTCTGATCTAATGTCACTCCTCTAGTTTGGGTTCCAACCAACATCACATCAAAAGCACAACACTCTGACAGCATAACAATACTTGATTACAATCTCAAACCTCACACCAACAGTATCTCTTTACAAATTCTCAAATTCCATCCCCTCATCACTTATATGAGTGCTCAATTTATAGGAAAATGGAGGAGGTTTGATCATAAATGAGGGTATTGAATGGCCTTCCAAACTTAGAGTTAATTTCCATGGAGGAAGGGATGAGAGGATAGGAGGTTACTTAACTCATTCCCTATCCAATTTAGAGCTCATAGGAGATGATAAGTGTGGGAATATTCTAGAATGCTCCAGAAGATAAGAATATTCCTAGAACCCTATGAGGAATTCTCTCAATCTCGCCCAACATGGGTCAAAGTGGGCCTAGCTACTCTAAAATGCACCTTGACATGGGCTTACCTGCACTAAAATGCACTTACCCTTGACCAAGGCTGTGTTGATCCCTCAAGGAGGCATTTATGGATGGATTCAGGCCAAGAAAATCTCAAGTAAGGAGGCATTCAAAGTGATGACTTATCTAGGGCATGTAGCAACTGAATTAGGGTTTGATGGGCCCTAAAAGTACTGATCTAAATGATGGGAGTGATGTGCCCAAATAGACCTGTAACAGCTTCCCCCTAAAGCAAGAATTTGAAAATGTTAATGTCGAGTGATATGCTTTACAATGTGATGAGGAGGTTCCGAAGTGGATGGTGACTTGCATCAATTACAATACATAATATTATGATATTTTTAATATTTTCATGAATCGCTAAGGGAAGGCATACCCATGCTCAACATATAAACTTTCATTACAAGTACATGGATAGTCGTTTATAGATATAGACCCATGATGGGATGACCATCAATATAAAGCCATTGTACAAATGATTTAGTACTATCTTGAAATTGCAGCCCGAATGGATGAAACTAGATTTGGGGTCTTCTATCTCATTCAATCGTTCACTCAAGTACGAGCCTAACCATGTGAATATGTGATCTGAATTCGAACATGGGAAGACACCATCTGATTACTAGCCAATGATGTAAGTTGTTGACAGATGCAAGAGAAATCACCGATTATGATAATGATAATGATCCTCAAGGTACTGCAACACATTTTGCATGGTGTGAAGGGATGTTTTGATGTCAAACACCATACAAAGTCTTTTGGTTGAAGGCCAGTGATGTCAACATATTGCCGTAAGCGAGAAACTTTCCATTGATGTATGCAAGCCTCAAGGTTCTGAAAGGGTGTTTCTAAGTCAACTTCTTGAATAATGTGTTGATGTCGACAATAAGCGACTCATCGCGGGAGGGCCTTGATGTATCCCACATCAATGACATGAAATAAGTGTAATTATTTTTGGAGACGAAATTTGACTGACGACACAAGGCTTAGGAATGGAGGTCATGAAAATGAAGGTTTATGAGTATTGCAAAGGATGAATTTAACTGAGTGACTTCTCTCGAATATGTCCGTGACAGTGAATGAATTGGTAACATTGACCCAAAACCAAAGTAATGGATGGTATGATAGATCAAGGTATGATTACCATCAAGAAGATAACCCAACCCAAATAGTCACAGTGATGAAGTGAAAGTGTCATGTTCAAGAGTGACCTACTGCCATAAAGTGGTTTAACCCTTTTCCCATTTTCCCTAGTCATTGGTGACCAATACCTCTTTATTTTTTATCAAGCTTGAGGAGGATAACATATGCTTGTTGTATAATTCCACCCTTCAGGTGAATCCATCACTATGTGATGTTTTAACGAGTCTAGCAAAGGTGAAACTCGATCTTGTCATGATGGACAAGTTTGTTGCTATTTGATGTTTTAGCGAGTTTAATGACAATGATAACTCGGTCCTTTTCATGTTTAGAGAGTTTGAAAAGGGACAAAAATAAAACTCCACAAGTTCTTTTTCCTATATTCGTCTCTCAAGTCTAAAAGAAGCGTAAAATAATATGAGAGAGAACCTATTGACCATGTTCGATCAGCATATTCCTTTTTCATAAATAATCTATCTCAGTTCAGAAAAGGGTTAAACTTATACTGAGTAGATGTCGTTTCCAATCCATTTATGAGCTCAAGAGGACAAGCACTCGACAATCGTTTCATGTTTAAAGAGTCTGAAAAGAGCTTAAAGTGGACTCCACTTAGAGGAACGAGTAGTGTCTAGGATAGCAACTGGTTCCGGTGACTTCGGAACTTCTCAAAGCATGTAGAGGCTGGCTAATAAGACCACTCATTACAATTGTTCCTCAAAGAAAAGGAAAAACAACCAAGTGAAAGCGTATGATCAACCAAGTAGATAGTGATGATGGAAGGAGAAAAAACAAGGCTCATATGATGGAAGAGGATGATAGAATGGCAATCACAAGGGTTAAAATGGAGATGGGTTCATTTTTTCACAAGCTTGAACCATAGGGAACTATGCTTGGATTTAGTTTCATGTTTACACAAGCTTGAAATGAAAAACTATGCTTAGATTCAGTTCCATTTTTACACAAGATTGAACCATAAAAAACCATGCTTGGATTCAGTTGACATGCCCCCAGCATGATGACTCAATTCTAGGTGCATGACCCCCAAGCTTCATTGCATTCACCTAAGTAGACTACTTGTGGCTATCAAGTGGATGGACTGAAGGTTCATTTATGAGATCAAGTGAAAGACTTGACTGGGATGTTACGAGATCTACTCAAAGACTCGAATTGGAACTTTTCTCCAGGAGACCTTGTTTCATTTTTTAATGATCTTGACACAAGACAAGGAACTCTACTCATATTCCTTATTTCATTTTTAATGAGATTGACACAAGAAAAGGAACAACGCTCATATTCCTTGTTTACTTTTTTTAATGAGCTTGACACAAGATAAGGAACTATGCTCATACCCTTTGTTTCATTTTTTAACAAGGTTGGCACAAGACAAGGAACTATCCTCATATTCCTTGTTCACGACCCATAAGAGGCCATGACTTCCAAAAGGTTCTCATCAGATGGAAGAACGATGCTTTGGAAGGGATCCATAATAAGGAATATGAGATCTGGTTCCAATGCCCCTAGTATATAATGTACAACATCATGGAATTGATCATCAGTTGATGTAGGCATGGAACAGGTTGCCACATAATTGACCCGTGGTGGGGAAGATACCATTGGGACAAAAGGACGATTTAGGGAAGATGGTTGACTGGAAGCCATATTTGGACTAAGAAATGAAATATGGTCAACGGTCACAATTCTGCCTTCATGTGGGAAACACATCACTTGAAAGAGTGTTGAAACAATAGCTCCCATGTCATAAACATAGTCGTGCCCAAGAAGTAAATTGTAATCTAAAGAGCCTGGGACTACCGTCACATTGAGATAAACAAATTTTCCTCCCAAAGTAATATGCAACTGAGGAAGGATCCATAATGGCTGACTGGTTCCTTTGTTAAAAGCCAACATATTCTGTGTAACAGGCACAAGTGGTGACGAACCGAGCACTTACCAAGTAGTGGAGGAAAGGATACTCACAGATGCACCTTCATCTATAATAGTGCTGGGTACAATCATATTACAAACATGTACTATGATCTGGAAAGGCACATAAGAAGGAAGATGACATCCTGCTAGTTGATTCCAATCAAAGGAAGTGACCAGAATACTTGGAGGGGTACCACAAGAACGAGAGAATTACCCCCTTGAGTTACGAGAATGGGAGGATTTTCCTCTTATCTTGATGGCACAGGTGGGTTTCCTCCAAGCTCATTGGAATTTGAAGAAACAAAAAGAACCTAAGTGGTATAATACTCACTCTCTACGGGAAAGGTATGATTAACTGAAGGTGAAATTTGGTCAACTTTTTCCTCGACCTGTGATTGGTCAGGTATATACTCATGGGATTCACATTCAGAGAGAGTGCGTTTGACCAACAGTTGATTTAGGTTAGTCAATCATCAACTAGTGAAGGATTAAGACAGAGTCTCCTATAACTAGATGGAAGTCGTTGCGGTGAATCAAGACAATTATCCAACACTTTTTTGGCTTCATCTAGATAGGGACAAAGGTGAATGGGGTGATTCCCTTCACATAACCTATAGGGAAACTTAACTTTACCCTACTTTCCATGAACTTTACTACCACTGGTTGATGGTGTGTCACCAACATGATCTCCAGAAATTGATGACACAAGATGATGTGAACGAGAAGACCATTCTTCTAAGATCTAAGACAATGGTCAGTCACTACAATAGGGCGTAGTGGGGCTGCTAATCTTCATGTTTTATTGGCACTTCACTGACAGATTGGGCACTTGCGGGCATAAGCATGTGCATCCTTGAACAATGTGGGCCAGTAAAAACTAGTTCACATGACTTTGTGTGCAGTGGTATTTCCCGCAAAGTGACCCTCGATGGGTTCGTCGTGCAGATCTTGAAGTACCTTATATGATTCATGTGCCTCCAGGCACCTGAGAAAAAATCCATTACTATGCTTTCTGTAAAGCACTCTGTGCACTCACTGATATGCTAATTCTTTTAGGCGCAATGACCTCTTCTATTTGATAGAAGAGTGAGAGGGTATGGTGTCATGCTCAAGGTACTGGCACACATTTGCATACCAAGAGGTCCCGTCTTTAGTGGGTGTTGCTCGCGTTATGTCATACATCTCAATCTCTTGCTTCCAACCGAAAACCTCTTCTTTGTTCTTCGGAGTGTGCATTGTTTCAACTGCAAGTCTGCAGAGCCCATGTCCTTTGATCACGTGCACTGGCTTGATTTCAAGATCATATTATTGCAAGCCTGTCATCCAGTTCGTTCGTCATTCACCTAGTTCTTTTTGTACAAACAATGTGTGGACTATTGGGTGGGGAACGAAGACTATGCAATGGTTCTTTAACAAGTAGGGCCTGAAGTGTTTCACCGCCTTGTAGACTGCATAAGTTTGTTTTCCAATGGCGGGGTATTAGAGATCTGGTCCCTGCATACTTGCACTCATGAAGAAGATGAGACATTCATCATTAGCATTGTCCTTCTGAGTGAGTACTGCAGCTAGTGAGTTATCGGAAGCGAAGGTGTATAGCAGGAAATCTTTCTTGAAGTTTGGTTTGTAGAGCACAAGCGCTTCTGCAATGGTCTGTTTGATCTGCGTGAATGCAAAATTTTCCTTCTTACCCCAGGTATATACTACATCTTTCTTGACCATGTCCTGCATGGACTTAACTATTTGCGCATAATCTGAGATGAACTTTTGGAGGAAGTTTATTTTTCCCAAGAAGGATTGCATGGCTTTCTTGTTGACTAGGTAAGGAATCTGTGTAATGGCTTGGACCTGATCTGGATCCACCTTGATCCCATTTTTGGAAATGATGTGTTTGAGGAAGTTTCCCTTCGACACTGTGAATACGCTGTTTTTGGGATTTAAGGAAATCCTGTATCTATGTCCTCACTCAAATATTTTGTTAAGATGGTGTATGTGCTCTATCCAATGAGTTTGTGAAAGGCGATGTCCATGGCATGCTGAAATGTTGCACCTGCGTTTACAAGCCCAAATGACATTCGTCTATAAGTGAACATACCCCACTTGGTATGGAAAGTAGTTTTGAGTCTATCAGGTACTATTACTAGAGCATAATTATATCCTAAAGAACTGTCAAGAAGATAAAACATCTGTGCCCTAAATACTGTTTGTAAAATATGGTCCATAGACGACACGAGGTAGTTGTCTTTGTTTGATGCATGGTTTACATTCTGGAAATCGAAACACAAGCGGATTTCCTCGGACTTCTTTCATACAGGAACAAGGTTGGAGACCCATGTGGAATGTCGAACTTTGTATATGATCTGTGCATCCAACAGCTTAGTAAGCTCTTTCTGTATGAGGGGTTCAAGTGACTGATGTACTTTCTTCAGCTTCTGTTGATATGGCTTGACCCCTTCTTTGATTGGGATGATATGTTGGATGATCTGCGTGTCATACATTTTCAAATCATCATACGTCCATGCGAACACATCTCGATACTATTTGAACAAACAGATAAAGCCTTGTGACTCTTCCAGTGTACAACATGTACCAAGATTGACAAACTTCGGATCTTGTTCTGTTCCCAGGTTTATCAGTTCATGCCTCATGGTGGAACTATGGGTATTGTTGTTCCTTGGCCCTTGAAAATGCTCTTGCAAGTCATATAGATTTTCCAATGTTGCCACACCTTTTGTGATAATGTGGCCTTTCACGTTACTAGCTTATGCTTGCAGGGAGCACTCATGCTCATTATCGTCTATTGTCGTATATTTGAAGATGTCAGGGTTGACCATGAAATGCAGTATCTATCGAACATCATTAAATATGTGCAAGTTAGTTATGTATTCCGGGATAGATGGTTTGTACAAAATTTCAATTGTAAATCTGTCCCTAATTAGTGACATTCTTGAAGTTGCATTTTCCAGTGAATTTGCAGCTGCATTGCGTGTGCGTGGGACAAAAATGATATTAAATTCTTGGGAGTTCGAGATTAGTCGCCATACCTCTTGTTTGTAACTTTTGAGATGTGGTGATAAATAGTGAATGGTGTTATGTACCTCTCGTACCACTATCTCTGTATCACCTACCACTTTGAGTATGGTCACATTGAGGCTGATGGATTTCTGCAAGCCTAACATGAGTGCTTCATATTCTGCTACGTTGTTCTTGCACTCAAAATCCAAGTGACTTGAAACCATATGCTTCCTGTTGAAAGGGTCGATTAGGACACACCCGAATCCTAAGTCGTCTTGTGTCTTTGATTCATCAAAGTACATGGTCCACAACTCATCTATACACGGACTGCTTGATGTGCTAGTACTGCTGCTACTACTGTTGTTGCTACTACTACTACTATTGGTACAATGTGCTGTACAATTTTCATTACCATTAGTTGGGCAAGGAAGGAGTGCCAACTATGCGCCTGGTGGGGTTGGAGCTGACCATGCAAGGTAACAACCCAATTTTGTCTCAAAGAGGCAGTTGCCGAACATGAGTTCTGTGAAGGCCAACCGTTCATTCTCACCATTGAGGGGAGTGACATTATGTTTCATGTACCTCTCGGATTCTACCTGGATTTGGTTAAACTTGTTGTTAGGTCGCTATACTACTAGTGTAACCCCTTATTTTTATTAGTACAACCCCCTTATTATATTGTTGTGCCCATGTAGTCCCCATATTGTTACTATTGTGCCCCATAGAAGCCCACTATTGTTGTTATTGCGACCTTACATTATTATTGTTATGTCGGCTCTAATTATATTATGGCCCCATAGACTCTCTGATTATATTATGACCCCATAGACTCCTATATATAGAAAGGAGGTCTTGTCATTTGTATCATCCAAGAATTGTTCATTTGTGTAATGTAAAGGAGGCTACCCCGTCGAAGAGGATGAATTCTAAGGCGTTTATATTTCTTTTCTATCTTTTTGTAAGCTGGTTTCATAACATTTGGTATCAGAGCTTTGGATTCTAGGTTTTTGCTGCTCCAAACAAGTCATTGTGGAATTTTTCGCTATAAAATTTTTCTACGATGTTTCAGAATCTAAAAAAAAAACCCATTTGAGAAGAAATTGCATTGAATCTCGGGTATGAATTGTAGATCTTTTCTCGCTATAATTTCAGATATATGATCTAAGGAAGTTAGGGTTTTTGCAAGCTCCAAAATTTCATCTAAAACAGGTCATCGTGGAAATTTTGCTATAACTTGTTCGCTACGAAGTTTCAAAAGCTAAACAAAAAACCCATTTGAGAAACAAGCATTCGAAACCTCTGGCCTAAATTTTAGATCTTGTCTCACTATATTTTCAGATATATGATCTAAGGAAGTTAGGATGTTTGCAGACTCTTGAATTACATCTTAAACAAGTGAGCTTGGGAAAAACGTCATAACTTTCTCTCTGAGCATCAGATTGAAATTTCGTAAGAACTTACAGAAAGACAACGAAATGTAGTTTTCAATGTAAATTTTTTATATCCGAAGGTCAAAACAGTGACACATGGAACTTCATACAAGTTCACTCTTCTGAAAAGGTATATAATCAGGTCATATTGGGAGATTGTGCATAACTCTTTCTTGGAGAATCCAATTTCTATCAGACTAGTGTCATTGGAAATAATACATAGAGGGCTACTACAGGTCGTGATGTCAAAACTAGAAGGTCCAAAATTATAGAGTTACATTCATTTCAATATCGAGCTCTTGAAATAAAGAAAAGACAATATGAGGAATTTTGATGGCAAAGATCAAGTAAATTGGATACTATAGATTGAGAAATATTTTGGTCTACATGGTGTACCACTATTACAAAAGGTACTTAATGCATCTAATTTTTTAGAAATGGATCAATTTTTATGGTATAAAGCCTTTGTTCTTGTAAAAAACTTGTTACATGGTCAATTTTCACGGAGGAAATTATAGCACATTATGAGGATACAAAGAGAAACACCTTCTTTAGCCAATTGATAAATCTCAAAAAAAAGTGTCCAATGGTAGAGCACATTGAGGACTTTCAAAAATTGAATATAAGGGAAAAGATATTCCAGAGAAGCAGAGGATTGATGTCTCCATAGGGACTTTAAAGGATAACATTCAACATGAGGTTCATCTTTGGGAACCTGATTCATTGGAGAAGGCATTCAGGTTGGCAAGAAAAGTGGAAAGAAAAATTACAGCAATAAGGACTTCTACCCCTCATAACTATAAATATGGAAGTGTTGTTTCTCCTAGCCTTCCACAACCTACAAGGTTGACACCCCAACAATTGGAAGAAAAAATAGCAAAAGGAATTTATTAAAATTGTGATAACAAATACATTAAAGGTCATAGGTGTGCTGAGAAGAAATTATTTTACATTGATTGTGAAGAGGAGGAAGAAAAGGATCAAGAAACATCAAAAGAAGAGGATATAGACCAAGAACCAACCCTAGAGAAAGAAGAAATGAATCTAACCATATCCTGTAAAGCATTGGCAAGAATTACCACTCCTCAAACTCTCAAGATAGAAGGACATATTAAGAAGAAAAAGGTTCAAGAAGTGAAAGATCACATCGAGAAAGAAGAAATGAATATGGCCATATCTTCTAATGCATTGGCCGGAATTACCACTCCTCAAACCATCAAGATATAAGGACATATCAAGAAGAAAAATGTTCAAGAAGTGAAAGATCACATCAAGCATCAAGAAATGAATATGACCATATATTATAATGCATTGGAAGAAATTACCACTCCTAAAACTCTCAAGATAGAAGGAAATATCAAGAAGAAAAAGATTTAAGCAGTGAAAGATCACATCGAGCATCAACAAGAAGTTCTCCAACTTTTAAAGGATAATGCCACTTTGTGCAGAATCGAATGAAACAAAAAGCAGATCAACATCACAGTGAAAGAAGTTTTGATGTAGGCGATTGGGTATTTGTACGACTACATCTCAAGCAAGCTATTTATGAGAAGGAAATGTTGGCAATACTACATGCACTTAAGAAATGATGACCCTGACTAATGGGAAGACACTTCAAGGTAAAAATGGATCATGATAGCCTTAAATACCTTATAGAACAAATATTATCTTTAGAAGAATAGAAAAAATGGGTCACAAATATGTTGGATTATGACTTTGAAATCATCTACAAAAAAGGAAAAAAAAATGTTGTTGCAGATGCATTCTCAAGAAAGGATGAGGATGTGGAAGAATTGTTTTCTATTATTTCTGTTATCCAACTAGATTGGATAAACGAAGCAAGGGATGAATGGAAGAAGGACGAAGAAGTGTGGCCACTCATTTAAAAGTTGCAGAAGATCTCAGTTCAAACAATATGCCAGAACTTGACGAGGAAGGAAAAATCATATTGGAACCTAGAGCAGTTACAGAAACAAGAACCCAATAGCTATGAAATCGATCAATTTCAGAGTATCGCATCAAGTGGAAGAAGTTACTTATTGAATATTCCACATGGGAGGACAAGAATTTTATACAGAAGCATCACGAACTACTCAAGCATTGAGGAAAACACTTTTTGAAGGAGAGGGGCGTATTAGGTCCCTACTCTGCTAGTGTAACCCCTTATTTTTATTAGTACAACCCCCTTATTATATTGTTGTGCCCATGTAGTCCCCATATTGTTATTATTGTGCCCTTACATTATTATTATTATGTCATCTCTGATTATATTATGATCCTTTAGACTCCTATATATAGAAAGGAGGTCTTGTCATTTGTATCATCCAAGAATTGTTCATTTGTGTAATGTAAAGGAGGCTGCCCCCTTGAAGAGGCTGAATTCTAAGGAATTTATATTTCTTTTCTATCTTTTTGTGAGCCGATTTCATAACACTTGCCCTTGTATGGAAGCCACATGTGAGACCAATCTATAGAAAAATATCCATCTATCTTGCTAGACCAGGCTCTGCTAAATAATAGACCATATGCTTCTGGTATGTCCACAACAACCATGCTAACGCATTGGTGGACTTGACTGTCACGAGATAATCATATGATTGCATCTCGCAGTTCACCAATGGCTGGTACTGATGTTTGATCAAGTTGCATGATTCACGCGGATGTCTTGCTCCATTGTGCATCGATCTTCTTAGCAATGGAGAGTAGCATGATGTTGGTTACTGCTTTGGAATCAACCAAACAGTGGTGAACATTTCAGTTGAACACTTCAAATTAAAGTAGGAATGGTGGGAAACTTGAGTTTTCTTCTTCCATCCGAAGTGTATTGGGCACAGTGTAAAGTGATCCGAGAGGTGCGCTTGCTCCCTTGCTGGTAGAGGTTTTGCTGTCTATTGTTGTCTATCCTAATGCGCGTAGCAGGATATCTCGCTGACTCTAGATCTTAGCCAACTTGAATAAACTGATGTTCACTTGAGTCTTCTTCATGCCATCAATAATGTTGTAGTCCATAGGTAGTAGAATTACCGAGGTTTCTGAGGTAGAATAGGTGTTCGTGTTGTCTAGAAGAGTGTTTTGCAACTCACTGCTCATGGATGCAATTTTTCTACTGTTGTCTTCCTGAACTTGCTTTGAGTTTTCTTTTTTGAGGTGGTCAGTGGATCAACCTTCCTTATCAATAGTCTGATATTTTCTTGCATCTCCCTAAGTGTAAGGGGATCCACTTTACTTATAATATTATAATGGCCAGTTTTCTTTTGGGGATGCTTCTCGATGTTCATATTTAACATCATTTGCGAGCATTGATACACGTTCACCACATGCCTAGAGCTTGATGGCTTATCAGGTGAAACATCTTCATTATCGTCAGTGTCTCCTGATTGCTCCGGCATATTGCTTCTTGCATCGAGCGTATGACTGTAGAAAGAATTTGTGACTTGCTTCCAGTCTGAACAAGAGTTCTCAGGGTGATGTTCCTCCTGGAAGGAACACTTAGGATCTGCACACTGTTCAAGTTGGAACACAAGATTCTGCGCAGTTTTCTAAAAGAACTGGCTAGTGCTTGATGAGTTGCTTGTTTGTCTCTTCTTGTGCTGGTGACTGTTGAAAATGTGTCTATTTTACATTGTTTGAGTTCAGACACTTCAGTGGGCAAGCTCCAGACAAGACGAATGAGGGTCTCAATATTGGTTGCTTCCTTGTCTCTACCCTTACTCGCAATTGCTTGGGACTTCCTGTTTACATCCTTGGAGTCTTTTTCTAATTCTTCATCCTTGATGACTCCAACTGCATGCAGGTATTTCTCAACAACGATGGCCTCTTCATAGTTTTCCAACAGTGTTGGTTTTGCAGCTTGCTTGACGAACTGTGCGATGCTGGTCGACAGTGTGGACGTGTAGTAATCAATGGTGATGGAGGCATGAGGTTTAGTCTCTACTGCGAACTTTTTCAATATATGTGTAAACCTCTAATTGAAATCTTTCACTTTCTCTTTTCACTCCATCTTAAGCCTTCCTAATTCTTTGAGTAGCATGGCTGGGGTCCTATCATCAACAAACTTTTCAAGGAACTTACGTTTGAAATCACCCCAGTTCTGTATCGAGTTGGGTGGAAGGCTGTGATACCATGCAACTGTGTGACCATCCAAGGTACATGGGAACAATCTACATGCTACGTTGTCATAACGCATGTTATGAAACCAACTCACAAAAAGATAGAAAAGAAAGATCAACACCTTAGAATTCAACCTCTTCAACGGGGAAACCTCCTTTACATTACACAAATGAACAATTCTTATATGATACAAGTGACAAAACCTCCTTTCTATATATATGAGTCTAAGGGGTCACAACATAACCAAATCCGACCTAACAATAATAATATAAGGGCACAAAAATAAGAATAATGGGCTTCTATGGGGCACAATAATAAAAATATGGGGACAATAGGGACACAACAATAACAATAAGGGATACAATGACAATAGAATGGGGGAATCACTAGTATTATAGGGACTTAACATGCCCCTCTCCTTCAAAAAAGTGTTTTCCTCAATGCTTGAGTAGTTCTGGATGCTTCTGTATAAAATTCTCATCCTCCCATGTGGAATCTTCAACGGGTAAATTCTTCCACTTGATGAGATACTCTGAAATTGATTGATTTTGTAGCTGTCGAGTTCTTGTTTCTTTGACTACTTCAGGTTCCAATATGATTTTTCTTTCCTCATCAAGTTCTGGCAATATTGTTTGAACTGGGAGCTTGTCACCTATAACCTTATTTAAGCATGACACATAGAAAAATGGGTGCACTCGGGAAGCTGCAGGAAGCTCCAATTTGTATGCTATGGTATCTCTCTTTTGCAACACCTTGTACGGACCATAATACTTTGGTGATAATTTATTATCCTTTTTAGCTTGCTTGATGGACATTCTTTTATATGGTTGTATCTGTAGGAATACCCAATCACCTACATCAAAACTTCTTTCGCTGCGATGTTGATCTGCCTGTTGTTTCATTCTATTATGTGCCAAAGTGGGATTATCCTTTAAGAGTTGGAGAACTTATTGTTGATGCTTGATGTGATCTTCCACTACTTGAACCTTATAATTTTCTCTTAAATATGATGTGATGGATGACGGATGATAGCATAAAGTGCCATAAATGGGGTCATTTTTGTTGCAGTATGGAAGGAAGTGTTATACCACCATTCAGCTAGAGGCAACCATTTGACCCATTGTGTCATTTTAGCAGTTACAATGCAACAAAGATATCCTTCCAAACATTTATTTACTATCTCAGTTTGCCCATCAGATTGAGGATGATAAGATGATCAATGAGCTAATTGAGTACTAAGGCAAGAAAATAATTTTGTCCTAAAATTTCGAGTGAAAATGGGATCTTTGTTGCTTACAATAATCTTGGGGTTTCCATGTAGATTTTGAATTGTTTCCATAAATGCAGTAGAAACTATACTCGCTTTAAATGGATGAGATAATGCAAGAAAGTGTGCATACTTGGTAAGTCTGTCGACTACCACCATGATAACACTCTTTCCTTCGGACTTGTGTAAACTTGTGATAAAATACATTGAAACTTCCTACCAACATTGGCTTGGAATGGATAAAGGGTAATAGACTTGGGGTCTTAATTGTTTCAACTTTATTGTGTTGGAAAACCAAACATTCCGCCACAAATTTTTGAATATCTGATTTAATGCCATCCCAAAAAAATTCCTTCTTAACCCTGTGGTAAGTTTTTAGAAATCTTGAGTGCCCTCCTAAGGGAGAGGTGTGAAGTTCCCTAAGAATATTTTGTTTGTTTTGGGAATTCTTACATAGGTATAATTGATATTTGTACCATAAGGAATCATTTTTCTAGCTAAATGCGTCAGATGTACTAGGATCTTGTTGCAACATCCGAATGAGTGCCGACACTTCTTCGTCATTCTTCCATTCATCCCTTGCTTCAATTATCCAATTTGGTTGGATAATAGAAATGGCACAAAGAAATGCTTCCACATCCTCATCCTTTCTTGAGAGTGCATTTGCCACAACATTTTGCTTCCCTTTTTTGTAGATGATTTCAAAGTCATAACCCAACATCTTTGTTACCCATTTAAACTGATCTTTTGAAGGTAATATTTATCCTAAAAATGATTTAAGACTATCATGATATGTTTTTACCTTGAAGTATCTTACCATTAGGTAGGGTCACCATTTCTTAAGTTCATGTAGTATTTCCAACATTTCCTTCTCATAAATAGCTTCGTGTAAATAATTTCCTTTGATTGGATGAATTTCGAAAGCAATGGGTCTTTCTTCATTCATAAAAATAGCACCAATTCCGTTTCCTGAGGCATCACATTCCACAATAAAGGTTTTTGTGAAGTTTGGTGTAGCTAAGGCCAGTGCTTGGCACATTGCCTCTTTAAGATGTTCAAAGGCCTTCATTGCTTCTAGAGTCCATGAAAATGCATCTTTCTTCAATAATGTTGTTAGAGGTGCTACTATTCTACCATAATTCTTAACAAACTTGCAATAATACCCTATCAACCCAAGAAATCCTCGCAGATGCTTTATGGATGTGGGGATTTTCCATTCCTCAATAGCTTTAATTTTGATAGGGTCTACCTTAACACCTTCATGAGATACAATATGACCCAGATATTCCACCTCTTGTACTCCAAATAAACATTTGGAGCTTTTTTCATATAATTGTTTCTCCTCCAATAGTTTGAGCACCTTGTCAACATGTTGAACATGATCCTTCCAAGACCTGTTGTAGATTAGTATATCATAAAAAATACTAACACAAATTTTCTAAGGAAGGGTTTGAAAATGGAATTCATCAAAACTTGAAATGCAGAAGGTGCATTGGTAAGGCCAAAAGGCATGACCAAAAATTCATAATGACCCTCATGAGTTCTAAATGTTGTTTTTGGAATGTCTTCAGTCTTGATTCTGATTTGATGATATCCTGAACGAAGATCCAACTTGGTGAAGTAAATTGATCCATTCAATTCGTCCAATAATTCATCAATGATAGGAATGGGAAATTTATCTTTAATAGTGGGCTTGTTGAGCTCCCTATAATCTAGACACATGCACCATGATCCATCCTTCTTGTGAACCAATACTACTGGAGCAAAGAAAGAACTTTAGCTAGGTTGAATTATACTAGCCTCTAGCATTTCTGCAACCATATGTTCAATTTCACTCTTTTGGGCATAGGGATATCTGTAAGGCCTAATGTTTGGATGAACACTTCCTGGAATCAAATGAATAGCATGATCATGATCACGAATAGGTGGGAGGCCTTTGGGAGTCTCGAATACCTTGGAATGATTGTCCAAGACTTTTTGGAGATTTGGAGAAATAGATTATTTCAATGTGGGAACCTCTAGTGAACATAATTGTCTAATTATGCCTCGTTGTTCTTTCTTTAGAAGTTTTGTCATTCCATTAGAGATTATTATCCTTCCCAGTTTCCTTGTGATACCCCTTAATTCAACTTCCTTTCCTTCTAAAGAAAATTTCATGAAAAGTTCTTGAAAATTAAACCCTATTGTACCCAAGGATTGTAGCCATTAGACTCCTAATACAACATCAATGTCACCCATTGGAATGGAAAACATTGGGCTATTCAATACATATTCTCCCATGGATAGCTTGATATTATGGCACTTTCCTGAGCAATTTATGGTTCCTCCACTTGCAACTATCACTTGACACTCTAGTGTTAGATATAAGAAGCAATTCAATTCCTTGGCTATCTTGCAATGAATAAAATTATGGGTATTGCTCGTATCAATCAACACTATTACCTTTTTCTTTTTGATATGCCCTTCTATCTTGATACTTCGAGGAGTGGTAATTCTAGCCAATGCATTACAAGATATGGTCGGATTCATTTATTCTTTCTCTAGGGTTTGTTACTGGTGTATATCCTCTTCTTTTGATGTTTCTTCTTCCTTTTCTTCCTCCTCTTCACAATCTATGTAAAATAATTTCTTCTCAACACACTTATGACCTTTAGTGTATTTTCTATCACAA
>APFE030384743.1:90101-100101 GCA_000404065.3 Pinus taeda
AATCAGGTTCCCAAAGGTGAACCTCATGTTGGATGTTATCCTTTAAAGTCCATATGAACACATCAATCCTATGCTCCTCTGGAATATATTTTACCCTTATATTCAATTTTTGTAAGTCCTCAATGTGCTCCATCACTGAAACTTTTTTTATTTATTTTATATTTATCAATTGGCTAAAAAAGGTGTTGCTTTTTGTATCCTCATAATATGCTATCATCTCATCCATAAAAATAGCCCAAGTGACAATTTTTTTATGAGAGCAAAGCCATCGATACCATACAAACTGATTTGGTTCCAAATATAAAGTTGCAATGTGTACCTTTTGTGTGTTTTGGACATTATGGTGATCAAAACATTTCTCCATCTGTAGTATCCATGTTGCAGGATCCTTGCCATCAAACTTCCTCATATCAATATTTGGAACATGGTGGTTCTTCAATCCAACGTTAGAGTCTATGAAATCATAATTAACATTTATTTTGTTCTCATCATGTGTTTCCTTTACAACCATTTTGCCATTAGTAAGCATTTCTTGTAGAAATTTTGTCAAATCTTCCATCTTAGCTTCCACGCCATACATCTTAGCTTCTACGTTTTTATTTAAACCATCCATCTTAGCTTCTGTTACTTTTTGTGCGAGTGAAATTTGCTGCACTTGGTCTCGTAATTTTGATATATCATGTTGCATTTCTTCCTCTTCTTCATGAGTGATGTTAGAGATTTCAGGTTGCTTACCAGGTGTTTCCATTTTCTTTCTTCAGGGCATCAATTACTGATAATAATGCTTCACTATGCCCTTTGAATTCCTTGAAACTAATTTTTCAAACCAAACTTATGCACAAATTTAAAAAAAACCACACACCTTTTTTCACTTTGTAGGAGCTCGATATTGAAACCACTGTAACTATGTAATTTCAAATCTCCAAGGTTTGAAATCATGACGTGCAGTATCCCTCTATGCCCTATTTCCAATGCCACCAATCTGATTGAAATTGGATTGTCCAAGAAAGAGTTATGCCCCACCTCCCAAGATGGCTTACTTACATACTTTTTCAGTAGAGCGAACTTGTACGAAGTGCCATGTGTTACTGTTTCGATGTTCGGACCTAAAAACAATACAAAGAAAAGTACAATCCATTCTCTTTCTATATCTTTTATGAAATTTCAATCTTATGCTTAGATAGAAAGTTATGACGATGTTCCCAAGGTCACCTGTTTAGAATGTAATTCAAGAGTCTACAAAACCCCTAACTTCCTCATACTATATCTCTGAACATATAGTGAGACAAGATCTGAAATTTGGAACCTAGCTTAACTAATATTTTGGATCAAATGGCTTTTAATTTCAGATTCTAAGCCTTTGTAGAAAAAATTATAGCGAAACTTCCACGATGACCTATTTGAGATGAAATTTTGGAGCAGCAAAACCCTAGAATCCAAAGCTCTGATACCAAATGTTATGAAACCAGCTCACAAAAAGATAGAAAAGAAAGATTAATGCCTTAGAATTCTGCCTCTTTGAGGGGGAAACGTCCTTTACATTAAACAAAAGAACAATTCTTGAATAAAACAAATGAAAAAACATCCTTTCTATATATAGGATTCTAAGGGGTCACAATATAACCAAATCTGACCTAACAATAATAATATAAGGGCACAAAAATAAGAATAATGGGCTTCTATGGGGCATAATAATAACAATATGGGCACAACAATAACAATAAGGAATACAATGACAATAGTAATGGGGGAATCACTGGTATTATAGGGACCTAACAACGTACCTCAAGGATCTAGAACTGTAGGTAGAAGTTATCTAAGTGGTCTTGTGCCTTCACTGTGCTGTCAAGGTTGAACTTGATGTTCATTCTCTCCGCTCGCTTCAACATATTATGTAGAATAGCTGGGAGAGCCAATGGTCCCTGAGTCATCCATTCAAGATTTGGGTAATCCATCTCTTCTTCTTCTTTATCCTCTTCCTCTCTTTCGAAGTCTAATGGTTTCGCCCTTGAGTTTATTGGTTCGTCTCCGCCTCCACCTCCTCCATTGCCTTCCCCTCTGCCTCCTATATCAGAGTTCGATCCTAAAATCACAAGAGTGTCTTGTTCGCCTTACCAAAAGATTATGGGTTCCTTTCCATCTTCAATAGCTTCTTCTAGACCTTCAAGTGTGGCAAGGACTGCTTCTTCCACTGATGATACAACAACTCCTGTGGGAGTGGATTTTGGATTCCTAGATGTGTGTGGAAGGTGCTATATTCCTGGGATTAGTTCGACTGCTTTCGTGAGCTGGCGAGTGATGGGACAGATAGAGCGAAGGTGTTGATATGGAATATCGTGTTCAATTATAGGAGGTGAGGAGTAACCAACTGCAGATTCGTGTGTAGGTGAGAGGGAGTGTAAGTTACTGCCTTGACTAGATGGTTGATGAATGAGTGTGAGGAGATATTTAGCCATATACAACTGGCTACCCTCCTTCTAGCACCAAAATTTTTGACGGTGTTGTACCTGCCAACATTTAGGGTATCACCTCGCTATGAAGTACCAACTAGACCTCACACTATTTGGTGTGGGATTTCCATCCAGTATGATGGACCGGTTGCCATTGTCTTAAGAATTTGCCTCAAATCTTGCTTGTCAGCACAAGAGAGTGGTCTGATTTGCCTTCGATAAATGAGGTTCACATGCCTGGTGAATGCTAGTGTACTTGTATTAATGGTTCTTTCACTGTAAGGGAAGAGGATGAGAGTGAGTCCCAAGTTGGTTGGGATGAAGTCCCAACTCAGCTAGGAAAACACAACACAATAGGATGAGCACAAATTCCAGAGGAGCAGTCCAGATGGATGGGGTAGTCACAACACACAAGGTAAGATAACATGTACAACACTCAATGGATTATTCTGAACGAGTGCAACGATTGTTACAATAAGCTTTATGTGAAAAGTTTGTCTTATGTCTAGGGAGATAGCCACCATAGTCGAGACAATGTTAACAACATATACAACACATTTCCATTAACAGATTATGTATTAAAACAAGTGAAATAGTTCAAGTGTTCAACACAGGTTAAAGCAGCATGCATTACAAGTGTTCAAGATTAACCTTACAACAGTTACAATACATGTGTGAAAACGTGATGGTCTGTTAGCAAGCTTCGGAATTAAGTGAAAGTTCCAAGACATATCGTTACACCATACGTCACTAACCCTGTGAGCGGGGTGTTGAAGCCACTACGTACTCCTCAAAGAAAATATTACAGAATCTCTTGGCAATGTGGGAGGAGCTGAGGTGAGAATTCCTTTCATGTAAAAATGAGGAGGGTGTTTATAGCCAAAGGTGAAAATGACCCTTGCGGTTGCTCTACTACCCTCATGACTATTTGACCTTCGTGACTTTTCGACTTTACCTGACTCTTTGCACAACAAGTGGGTCTCTTGGACTTCCAAGCTACATTACATTGATTGACAACATATCCCATAGTAGAGATGTGGGTGACATGACTCATGGCATGACTCGACATGACAGTGTTGGTACATTCATGCTGCTACTGGAGTGTATGTTGAGCTACAATGCTGCTAGGTGATGGATGTCTTCATGGTGTATCACAACTTCACCTCCACATGGTGAAGTGCGTAGAGTTTTCGATGGCCTTTGGTTCGCTTGATGAATCTTTAGCATGTTGTTCCTTGCTTGCATATTGGGAGGCTTGACAAGCTCATCTATTTGTGAAGGTGCATGTTCGATCGTTCGTCTGTTGGTGAGCACATATTGCATGTTTTCTCATCTAATCGTCTGCGAACACATCTTTGCATGATCATCCATTCACGAGCACATATCTTCGCATGCATCATTCATTTGTTCGTCGGTGAACCTGTCCTTCTGCATGTGCTCCCTTCATTCATCCCATTCTTCGTTGCACCATGTTTGTTGGTGTACGTGTACCTGTGGTCAATCATGACGAGACGACATCAAATCCAAGACCTACTAGTCTACCATGACACATGATCATTTTGGATGCAGGTGATCAGGAGAGGCAGCAAGGTGGTGAAGTGGGATGATGGCTCTAGGCACTGCTAATGAAAGTTGCGCAAGTGTCATTGAGTGATGGAGATGGGCGATCCAAGTTGACAGTGACCGTCTGCGAGGTTTGGCTCAGTTGGAAGAAAAAATTGCGCAAATTTTGGGAGGCATAATCCAGGTTGTAGGAAGGCAAGGTAGGCAGGTTCTACGCAGTTTCTGGAACAAGCGGTAACAGGGGTTGGAAGGCTAAATTTGCGCAATTTTCTGGAGGAACAGGCCAGGCTATAAGGAGGGTCAATAGGTAGAGGTTGCGCAGTTTTTGGGAGGAACTGCCCAGGATCCTGGTAGCCAAAACTGTGCAATTCCCAGAGGGGACTGGTAGTTAGTTATTGGGTCATTGGCAGCCAAAACTATGCAATTCCCAGAGGGGACTGGGATTTGGCTGTTGGGTGCTTGGCAACAGAAACTACTCAATTCCTGGAGGGAATTAGTAGTTTGCTATTAGGAGATGCTGGTGACAAAAGTTGAACTGAGCCTGACAGGCTGGCCTGCTGATCATCTCTGCATAGTTTCTGAGCTGAGAAGACTGTTGTCTAGCAAAAGGCCTACTCATGAAAACTACACAATTTCTTGGATGAGAAACTGGTCGACTATCAGGTTTGACTTTCTGGGTGGCCAACATGAGAGCTGATTGAATTACTTGTGATCAACACAACCTGGAAAGACTTGCTTGGAGCTTCGGTGTTGTTTTCGATGAAAGTCGATTGAGTCGATGGCGGGGTGATGGTCCGACTATCAGAGGGGAGTCCGGTCGTGAGAACTTCAACAAAATGACTAAGTGTGTGAATGATCGAAAGATGCATAGGTGATCATGAAAACACACACTCATATCACTCAATGACAAAACGACTCAAAACATCTAGACACACATGTTCAACATGATTGACCGACAATGCAAGTGACAAGTGTGACACTCGCGATTGATAGTTTATCGACCGTGATGACGCTTGGGCGGCAGTGAATGTGACTTCGTGTGTGAGTGCGAAAAATTCTTTCATAGTGAACACAAAAAATACACATGAAGTAAAGACTTTGAGCATAACCAGAACATGGTTGCAAGCATGACTTAGACACCAACATGTAGAAACTTGGGTGAAATGAACAAGCAAGGTGGATGCAAAGACTCCCATGGGCTTACGGAGTGAACCCTAGGGTGTGCAGTGATCAAGCGAAACTCCCAAGGGAGGCTCTGAAATTAGGTGCAAGCCAAAATTTTGGAGGGTGGTTGTAGCTACTACAAGAAAGAACTAAGTTCCTTTGTCTTTATGAGTAAATGTAATTTCTATTATGAGGCTCTAATGGCTATTCTATCATTGTTAATTACCTATTTCTTTGCTGGTTATCAGAATGGTTTTATGATAGTCTTAAGTATGGCTCTTATCACCTTTTAATTTATGGATGGTTGGTTAATGAATGCATGACCTAATTTGTATTATTTAAGCTATTATGAGAGGGAATTAGTCCTTCTTGGCAAACCTCAGATAAGTTTCAGATCTCTATATTCAGATATGCATTCATGACTTATAGGTTGCATGTTCACTATGTGTTTGACATAATGAATATCATGGTTAGATCGTGTTAGGTCAATTCCTTGAATAATTTTTGTGTTAGAGGCTTTGTCTCTATGATATTTATCATCTCTGAAAGTTTCATTAAGTTTTGGGTAGGGGTCTGGGTCCTAGCCCTGGAAAAGTGGCTTAAATCTCATAGTCATTAGCACATAACTGCCTGAATTTGATAACATAAGAATTTGATATAAAAAGATGAATAATTTATTCAACCTTCTATTTACACAAAGAACATGCATTGGGACCTTACCACCCTTACTTTAATCCATTGTATCAAATAAGAAACTTGTTCGTGAGTGTAATCCATAGAATTTTTTTGGATAGATCAACCCATGCAACTTTTATATGTGCTCCTACCACTCTTTTTTTTTATCATATATATTTTCTTCTGCAAGTGCCTTATATCCCAACTTGGTTATATTGTGATATCACAAAAATTGATGCTTTTATGTAATTAATTATATATGTCTGTTTTCTTTCTAAATGTTAAACTCTGAAAAAATGTGAAGAATGAAATTACCAATAATTTATTACTGATAATTAATGATTACAAAATCTTTAATTATGATGTTTTTTATAAATAAAAAGCTCTGTTAAATTAATTTTGGAGTACATGTGGTTGAAAGAGATGAGGCTGCAAACTTATTTGTGAATCTTAATTACCCATCAATAAATCCTAGGCCCTAGGCATCTAATCTTGATGATTAGATTATTGAGACGTTATGGAATTGACCAATTAATTGTTTCCCTAAAAGACAAGAGGTTACCTTTGGGAGTGGGAAATAAGATCTCATTAATGAGCTAGTAATTACCTACCACTTGTTGGTGAGGTGGAGGTAGTTACCCACCACCAAAATAGTTGTAGATGGGAAATGGATAAAAAAATGGAAACCAATCTTTTTTGTCTTCTTGCTAGAGAAAATACTCAAGTTGTCCAGCAGAGAAAATGTAAGAACATGAAGTGAAGAGGACAAACAAAAAGATAATTTGCAGACCTGTTATTCTTGGGGGGATACTAGCTTAATGCAATATGAAAGTTGGGAGGAGTCAAGTACATAACTTTTAATTTCTCAGACTACTAATTTCAAGTCGTTATTCTTACCTACAATGATTATTTCTCTGATAAGTAATAGATATGTTTTCATTTGTAAATTTTGTGTAGAAGAAGAAGAGAAAAGAAAATAGTTATGATTTCATTTGTAAATTTGTGTGCCGTAGAAAAGAAAAGAATTTGCTATGTTTTCATTTATAAATTTTGTACATTGGAAAGAAATAAAATATTCATGTTTTTAGTTGTAAATTTTGTGTAGTAGAATGAAAAAAGATTGATAGTACTTTTATCTAAAAGTCCGCACAAAGTATTGAAAAATAATGAAACTAAATAGTATGTGGAAAGAAGTGATAACTATAGAATAAAAATTTTCTATTCTAGTATTAATTAAGAATGAATTTGCTAGACAGAAAAGGGAAATGTTGAAAATGACAGACACACACACACAAACATTTATATATGCTAAACCAGGCCTTGGTCATGTACAATGAAATTCTATATATGTATAACAATCTATATGTTCACATATAACTATATTCAACTACAATGATATGTTCATATATGTATATATGAACTATATATTAATATTTTAAATATAGTGTTTTGAATGTAGAATAATGATAGTAGGAGTATTGTTAGATTCCATCAAATAGCCTCATTTATGAACTTTAACAAAAATTGACAGTATTAAAATAGAAATGTAATTATAGTATTTTATTTTGTAATGAAGGTTAATACAGTAAGAAAGACTAGAATTTTTAGAAATCATAGATAAAAATGAAGTATGTTAGTTATATGACTAAATGTTGATACTAGGGAAAGAAAAACATCTTTAATTAACACGACGCATTCTTAAAAATGAAATATAATAGACTATTGATAAACTGAAAGTAAACATTAATATGTTCATATGCGATGGAAATTATCATTTGTTCGAAGACCAAACACACAACACATATGACTAAATTATGTATGAAATTAAATATACAAAAGAACGACTACGTAGCAGTTGGGTCAAGTAAAATTTGACCATTAGAATGTCTTGTGTTCAAACTATAATAGAATAAATACAGACACATGCATAAGGGCTTGGAAATGACATTTTCCAGAATCTCAAAGTGTAATATTTGAAACATAACTAAAATTTTATATAAAAATCTAGCAGAGGGTTGGAAATCATGAACATAGGAACTAGGAACAAGGTGTCTGACTTGGTAAAAGAAAAATAATCTTTGTAAACTAAATAAGTAAAAACATTCTTAGAAACATTAAAGGAAAAACAAGAAACCCACTTTGCGAGTTAAGCAACTACTTGTAGAACAATGGTCCAGAAAGGTCTTGAATAGACCTTGTAAAACTATATTAAAATTTTCATATGAACTTTGAAAGTCAATACCACCAAACAAATAGCGTAAACATTATAATGGGTGGCTACATTTAACTAAGGTCAATAATACTTATGTATATCATGTTCTACACAATCGATATATGAAATATGTTTATGGGAATAAGTTATAAGGATCTCATAAAAGTTATAAAAAAAACAATGCCGACATTGGAAGTGATAATACATTGTATATAATTTGAACAAAAATTGAGATAAGAAACACGTTTTCATAAATAAGTAGAAACGTTTATAAATATATATTATTGGACCTAATGTGCAAAAGGTAATGTAATATGGTTGATGGATTCAAATTTTATCTAATTATCAGAAATAAAGATAATATATGATTCTTTGACTTTACGAAACGATATATATATATATTTTGAATAAAGATAATATATGATTCTTGGACTTTATGAATGGTTATATATATCTATATATATGTATATATTTTGAAGATAAAAACATTGAACCATGGGTTACATATTTCCTTTTCAATGACTCAAAATGAGCATATTAAAGGATGAGGATCTAAAGTGTTTAAACACTAGCAATAATAAGAATTAAAATAAGAATCGTAAAAAGAAAGATATCATATTAAGGAAATAATTTAATACCAAAAAGACTTTTTTTTTAAAGTGTACAACTAAGGAGAGTTTCATGAGTTACGATTGGGAAAGTCTACCACGGATGAGTTTTTTTACAATTTTATGAGTTTTCTGAGCTATGTACCATACTTGAAGGAGGAAAAGGCCAAAATACAAAGATTTGTTAGTTTTTTACCTTTCTCATACAGGGAAATGATTGAGTTTGATAACACAAAAGCTATGGATGAAACTACAAGAAAGGAGAAATTTTGTTTTGTTCAAAATCAAAAGAAAGGTGTCACCTCAAAAAGTTGGATGGCCCAAAAGCATGGGAATTTCAGCCTTAAGAAAAGGGGTTCAAGAAACTATCTTTTTCAAATACTTTTAAGAGTAACGAAGGAGGAAATTATAGAAAAAGTGTGAAACAACCAAGGAATTTTGGACATAAATGTGGGCAAGGAGTTGGAGCAGGGAATATAACTTTTTAGAAGTAACCAAACCAACAAACAAAAACACTTGTGGAGAGCTTGTACACAAAATCAAACAAACAAGAGGGGTATATTAAATAGCCTACAAGAAGCTTCAATAGTTAATGAAATTTCTTGCAATATCATGAGAATCAATGCAACATTAGATGGAAGACAAGAAGACCACCAGTCCACAATGGTGGAAGTCCAACGTAAAATTTCTAAACAAAATGTTTCAGTATTGATAGACCCTGGATCTACCTTAGGTTACATTTCCCCTACTACTATTGAAAAGTGTAAATTTGGTAAGGAAAAACAAATCAAACCTTGGTTAATACAAATAACCACATGGAAAAGAAGGAAAGTAGGTGAAATCAGCAAAAGTTGTTTATTGAACTTGAATGGAATGAAAAATCAACTGATTCTAAATGGTCTACCTCTGGGGTCATATGGTATGTTAATTAGGATGGACTCGTTAGAATCTCATAAAGTAATTTTGAATTGCTTAGAGAAATATTTCACTTGTGTTAATGACGATGAAGAGGACTGCATAGTTAAAGGGGTGCCAATAGTTTTTTATGTGAGGCATATTTCTTCCCTACAATTGAATAAATGCACTCACAAAGGATGTAAAATGTTTGTTGTCCAAGTTGAGGATATAGCTAAAAACAAGCAAAAACCATCTTTAGAAGACCACCCTGTTTTACTGCAATACATAAATGTTTTTCCTGAGGAGATACTAGGACTTCCTCTAAGGAGAGATATAGATTTCATTATTGATCTCATTCCTAGATTTGTTCCAGTGTCCAAGGCTCCATATAGGATGGGTATCCCTTAGTTAATGGAATTGAAGATTCAATT
>APFE030384743.1:101198-130656 GCA_000404065.3 Pinus taeda
AAATGCAAACACCTAGTAAGGAACCTGAAAGCTCTAGAATGACTCATGAAGAAGAGGAAGAAATGCTACATGATATATCAAAATTACAAGACCAAGTGCAAAAAATGTCAGCCTCACAAAAGCTAAGAGAAGCTAAGATAAAGGGCCTGGAATCTAAGATAAAGGGCGTGGAAGCTAAGATGGACGATTGGAAGATAGATTTGAAGACAGACATGGACGATTTGAAGACAGATTTGAAGACAATTGAAGATAAATATGAATAAGATGCTACAAGAAATGGTCACTAAGGGTGAAAGGGTAGTAAAGGAAACTCATGATGAGAACAAAAGAAATGTTAATCATGATTTTCATAGACTCTAATGTTGGATCGAAGACCCACCATATTCCAAAAATCGATATGAGGAAGTTTGATGGCAAGGGTCCTGCCACATGGATATTACAGATGGAGCAGTTTTTCGATCTCAATAATGTGCAAAACACACAAAAGGTACGTATGGCAACTTTATATTTGGAACCAAATTATTTTGTATGGTATCAATGGCTTTGCTCTCGTAAACAATTTATCACTTGGGCAAATTTTACGGAAGAATTGATAGCACATTATGAGGATACAAAAAGCAACACTTTTTTTAGCCAATTGATAAGTCTCAAACAAAAGGGTTCAATAATGGAGCACATTGAGGAGTTCCAAAAATTGAACATAAGGGTAAAAGATATTCCAGAGGAGCATAGGATTGATGTGTTCATAGGGTCTTTAAAGGATAATATCCAACATGATGTTCGCCTTTGGGAACCTGATTCATTAGAGAAGGCATTCAGGTTAGCAAGAAAAATGGAAAGCAAAATTATGGCAACCAAGCAGCATACCACTCACAACTATAAAGATGGAAGTGTTGTCCCTAGTCTTCCACAACCTATAAGGTTGACACCACAACAATTGGAAGAAAAAAGAGAAAAAGGGCTTTGTTACAGTTTTGATAGCAAATACACTAAGGTCCATAAGTGTGCTGAGAAGAAATTATTCTACATAGATTGTGAAGAGGAAGAAGAAAAGGAGCAAGAAAGGTCAAAAGAAGAGGATATACTCCAGGAACAAAGCCTAGTGAAGAAAAAATGAATCCAACCATATCTTGTAATGCATTGGCGGGAATTACCACTCCTCAAACCATCAAGATAGAAGGACAAATCAAGAAGAAAAAGGTAATAGTGTTGATTGATTCAGGAAGTACCCACAATTTTATTCATTGTAAGGTAGCAAAGAATTGAATTGCTTCTTATATCCAGCACCAGAGTGTCAAGTGATGGTTGCAAATGGAGGAACAATAAATTGCTCTGGAAAGTGCCATAATATCAAGCTATCCATGGGAGAATATGTATTGACTAGTCTAATGCTTTCCATTCCAACGGGAGGTGTTGATGTTGTACTAAGAGTCTAATGGCTACAATCCTTGGGTACAATAGGTTTTATTTTTTCAAGAACGTTTCATGGAATTTTCTATGGAAGGAAATGAAATTGAATTAAGGGGTATTGCAAGGAAACCAGGAAAGATAATCAGCTCTAACGGTATGAAAAAGCTTCTAAAAAAGGAACAAAGAGGTGTAATTGCACAATTATGTTTGTTAGATGTTTCCACATTGCAATCATCTATTTCTCCAGATCTCCTAAAAGTCTTGAAAAATCATTCCAAGGTATTTGAGACTCTGAAAGGTATCCCCCCTATTCGTGATCATGATCATGTTATTCATCTGATTCCAGGAAGTGTTACTCCAAAAATCAGGCCATACAGATATCCCTATGCCCAAAAGAGTGAAATTGAACGTATGGCTGCAGAAATGCTGGAGGCTGGTATAATTCAACCGAGTCAAAGTTTTTTTTCTGCTCCAGTAGTATTGGTGCACAAGAAGGATAGATCATGGCGCATGTGTCTGGATCATAGGGAGCTCAACAAGCTCACTATTAAAGATAAGTTTCTCATTCTTGTCATTGATGAATTACTGGATGAATTGAATGGATCAATTACTTCACCAAGTTGGATCTTCGTTAAGGATATCATCAAATCAGAACGAAGCTTGAAGACATTTCGAAAACATCATTTAGAACTCATGAGGGTCATTATGAATTTTTGGTCATGCCTTTTGGCCTTACCAATGCACCTTCAACATTTCAAGGTTTGATGAATTCCATTTTCAAACCATTCCTTAGAAAATTTGTGTTAGTATTTTTTGATGATATACTAATCTACAACAAGTCTTGGAAGGATCATGTTGAACATGTTGACAAGGTGCTACAACTATTGGAGGAGAAACAATTATATGCAAAAATATCCAAATGTTTCTTTGGAGTACAAGAGGTGGAATATTTGGGTCATATTGTATCTCATGGAGTTAAGGTAGAACCTAGCAAAATTAAAGCCAATAAGGAATGGAAAATCCCCAAATCCATAAAGCATCTGCGAGGATTTCTCAAGTTGACATGGTATTATCGCAAGTTTGTTAAGAATTGTTGGAGAATATTAGCACCTCTAACAACATTACTGAAGAAAGATGCATTTTCATGGACTCCAGAAGCAACAAAGGCCTTCGAACATCTTAAAGAGGCAATGTTCCAAGCACGAGTCTTAGCTACACCAGACTTCACAAAAACCTTTATTGTGGAATGTGATGCTTCAGGAATGGAATTGGTGCTGTTTTAATGCAAGATGAAAGACCCATTGCTTTTGAAAGTCGTCCAATCAAGGGAAAGTTTTTACACAAAGCTATTTATGAGAAGGAAATGTTGGCATTACTCCATGGACTTAAGAAATGGCGACCCTACCTAATGGGAAGACACTTCAAGGTAAAAACGAATCATGATAGCCTTAAATACTTTTTAGAACAAAGATTATCCTCTGAAGAACAACAAAAGTGGGTCACAAAGATGTTGGGTTATGACTTTGAAATCATCTACAAAAAAGGGAAGCTGAATAAGACTACAATTAAAAATAAATACCCTTTACCACGAATTGAATAATTATTTGACCAAGTCCAAGGAGCATCAACCTTTTCAAAAATTGATATAAGATCAGGATATCATCAAATACGAATCAAGGATGAAGATATACATAAAATAACATTCAAAACAAGATATGGGCACTATAAATTTGTGATGTTTCCATTTTGACTCACTAATGCACCAACAACCTTCATGTTCTTAATGAATATTGTGTTGTGTCTTTTTCTTGACAAAATTGTCATAATATTTATAGATGATATTCCGGTCTACTATAAGAGTAAGGAAGAATGTGATAAACACTTATAAAATGTTCAAACACTTACAGAGAACGAGTTATATGGTAAGTTTAGAAAGTGATCATTCTATCAAGAACATATTCAGGATTTGGGGCATGTAGTGTTTAAGGAAGGGATTTTCATTGATCTATAAAATATTAAAGCTATTATTGAGTGGCTAGTGCCTAATGATGTAGTTGATGTCTAGTCATTTATGGGGATTATAGATTACTAGAGAATATTTATAGAGGGTTTTTCTAAACTGGCCTATCCTATTGCTTCTTTGCAACATAAGGGGAAAAATTTGAATGGAGTCAAAAGTTTTAGGATAGTTTTGAGAAGCTAAAGAAATTATTAACCATTGTCCCCATCTTAGAACTAGTTTATCCCAATAAAGAATTTGTTTAAGAGACATTCTTCGGCGTAAATCACAAGATAAATCATTTGTCGACGCGTTTCGAACCAACAAGTGTGGTTCATCGTCAGGACAAGTTGAAGAAACAGATCCAGCTTCCGCAAATCGATAGTAGAAGTAGGTTATAGTATTCTGCTTTGATTTATATTGCATTATCAAGTTAACATACATGGATTTTTTATAGTGCAGCCTAGCTAAATGTATTGCCGAGATGTGGTATGATACTTCTTGCATTACAAGCTTGTCCATCGAAAACTTCAGCAAAACATGCAGAGGCTTCTCCACGCTGTACATCTGTATGAAGGTGCCAAGACGTGAGGCATACCAATCTGCTATGTCGATCAGTGCCTCAATTTCTACCTTCGACATGCAAGATGGGTCCTGCTCAAATATCATCTTGTACGCCAGGGTGACAAAATGATCGGACAGTTGTGTGATGACTCTTTGAAAGCTGCATTCAGAAAACAATTTACAATAAGTATTGACAGAGGTTTCTGTTGGTGTCCATGCCCACTTCAAGCCTGAGAACTCCTGACAGGCACAAATTACATCCAAAATGTATGTGGACATGTAGATTTATGCTTGCTAACCTTTGGGTGGCTTTCAATCTCTTGTTACCTGTTCCTTCAACCTGTGAACCAACATGTCGGACCAATTGCATGTTTTGCCTTCATTGGCCAACTGATCCAACGCGATCACCCAACTCTGTGGGAAGATATCTGTGCTCTCTTGGCCATACAAGCGACATGCAAATATGACCAAGTACTGACATGCCTTCCACAATATCTTCTTCTAGTAAATGTGGTTGGGTGTCATCCTGAATTTGGCTGCCTCCTTCACCTAGTTCTTCAAGATATCCCTGGATTTGGTATTGCTACTAGGTATGCTGAAGGTTATCTCCATGGTGATCACTGGCTTCGACAAGTGGTACATCTGCTGATATTCCTATGCCCTAAAGGTATAAATATTTCTGCCTGGACATTTATCAATGTCATCGTCTCATGATCAATGTGCAATATGATCCAATGTATCATGTCTGTGCATGGGAACGGGGGGTATCTACATGCAATCCGGTATAAGCCGGACTTGTGAATGTTCACATAGACTTGGCGGTCCTCAAGATCTTCTCTAAATGTGCCTGAGAATGAATCATTGACCTCTTACCATTTTAACTTTATGTCTTTGTCTATGATCAGCTTGGTGTCTTCATAAATTGACAAACTCGTAGACACTTGCTTAATTGCTTCTCTAGTTGCGCTATTGTCAGTGTCCTTTGACACTGCTCTCTTAGAGGCCATTAATCCTGAAATACTGAGAGATGGACAAACACCTGCTATATCTGGAGACATGGAGACATGAATGGCAAGAAATCTGTCATTCAAAACCAAAGCAAATTTGAGGAATGACATGCAACATACCCGAGGAACTACTGGCAAGGATTGCACAATTTTCACTAGGAGGTCGGGAGACTGGCTATCAGAACTATGTAAAAGGAAGTCCAGACTATTTTGAGGTTGGTTGACTACTGGAACTGTGTAATGCATAATCCAGAATGGCCTGTTGCATGCTGAGATTGTGCAATGTGCAATTTCAGCTAGCAAATATTGCAGGCCCATAGACTGCATTACGCAATTTTCTAGGCCAATAGGAACTGCTTCTAAGAATTGTGCAAAGAAAGAATGGAAGGCACTGATTGGACATATTTGCACATTTTTTGGGAGGAAGACAGAGCCTTCCCTCTCAGGATTGTGCAATGTTTCCCAGGTAAGGCAGAGTCTGGGCCAAGGTTGCCCAAACCCGCCAATGGGCAATTGAAATCATATGAAAATATGAATGCATGGCGATCCTGAGTGTAAGCAGGAGTGAATGATCGTGCATGCAAACAAAAAATGAAAGATTCAGAAAATGGAACAATATGCACGTGTGTGAAACGAGTCACTAAATTGGTGACTGTTCATGTAAAACATTGTCATGCATGCGAGAGCAGTGAGATGCTAATGAAAACTAAAATGGTGCTTGTACAGACTAACATGCATTCAAGCAATAGCAAGTGTTCATAGAAATCAACCAGAAAACACTCACAAACCAAAATAAAAAAGAGCAATAGAAACGTTGCAAAAGACAAGCAAAGCGAACTTACCCAAAAATAGCTGAGTTGGATGTGCCAAAGACTCTTGGATGTGCTGTGAGATGTCAGAGCTCCAAGATCAATGTGAAGAATGAGCTCTGAAGCATCAAATAAATAATTTTGAGGCCCATGACACGCATGCCACAAATCTAGGAAAAAGCGACACTTGGAGGAAAGTTTCTAAACCAATCTTTGCATCTAACCTCCAGCTGCTAAAAATAGATCCCTAAAACCTAGGGATTCTTTTTCATGTAGATTTTTTCTATTTCGGGAAAACGTAGCCCATGCATTCAAATCAAGTTTGTTGGCATTATGTTTCTGGTATGGTTATATGTTACAGATGTTGTACTTGATGGAAACACCCATGGCATGGCTCTCAATATGATGAGAAGAAAAGTTCACGGAATTTTATGCAGAGAAAAGTTTATAAAAGTTTATTTCATGTGGAGAAAAGTTCACGGAATTTTATGCAGAGAAAAGTTTATTTCATGTGGGAAAACTTACCTTTGGTCCATGGTAGTTAGTCCTTGGAATTTGAACCTATGGTTTTTGGACCATGGCATCTCGACAGACGTGTTGATCCCTAGTATTGAGTTGATGGTATTGGTTTGTTATGGTTTTGGCCCGTGGTATTGGTCCATGATTTGAGGAAGAGCTTGCCTATATAAAGCAAAGGAGATCATTTGGCTTGTGTATGCTTTTGGGTTGAATATCTTAAGATCTGAAATATTGGGTTCTTGTTTCAAAAGCTCGATCTATATGAAAGTGAAGTGGAAAGCGAATCTGTGAAGGGTGATCTCTCGAGCGCTGCAGCTGCGGAAGTGCGGAGGCGCTGCAGGAGGCGCCACAGGAGACGCCGCAAGAGGCGCCACAGGAGGCGCCGCAGGAGGCGCCGCAGGAGACGCCGCAGGAGGCGCCATAGCAGACGCCACAGAAGATGTTCTCGGTTTAGTTTTCTGTTATTGTGGATCTGGTTATCTGGGCGACTTACTAGTACTTGATGATCATTTGATATTTATGGATCCAGTTTGAAAATTTATGAAAAGTGGTCCTTGAAAGAAAAGAAGTAGGTGGTTGTAGCTCCCTTCCAGGAGAGACTGGAAAATGAGAGAGAGTTGTAGCTCTCTGCAGGTTGCAGCCTGCGTACTGGTAAAGGACTGCACCAGTACAAGACCATTGTAAAAGGAGTTTCTAATTTGAAAGAAGATAGAGACATATTGCAGCAGGTGGTTTTCACCCACATTGGGTTTCCACCTTATATCTGGTGTTCTTTGATGTGATTGTCTGCTTTTCTTGCTCATGCTCATTATTTATGGTATTGGTATGCAAAAATAATTCAAAGTATAAATAAGAAAGATTTGGCAAAAGAATTAGAAAATACTGATTCACCCCCCCCCCTCTCAGTATTATTGTCAACATTTACTACAGTTGTAAAAATCCAATGTGTAGATTATAGAGGAAGATTTAATTGATAAGATGGATAAACTTAGTATTAGCAACTTTCAGTGACAACGGTTGCAATTGAGGAAATAATTGTAGGATTTACATAGATGTAATTGATCATTTTACAAAGGTATAATTAGTTCAATAAGTTTAGGGCTGAGTGAAAAAGGCATAAGAAGTTCAATGGAATTTCAAAGACAAAGGCATAAGCAATTTTGACTTGCAGATTCTTGTTTTGCGATTTCCTATTGATATCGAGCAAAAGTGCATGTAGTCTCAAAATTGTGAAATGTGGTCCACTGACTAATTAGGGTGGGAGGGTGGTGAAAGGAAGGAGAGCTGAGTCTCATTTAGGGTTGAGCTTGAGAACACTTCAGGGTGGAATGATAGTGCTAGGGTAGGTTGTAGCTTGCACTGGGAATTGGAGCATCCATCTAGTAGTAGATGGTAAACACGATGTTGGAGCATCTGTTAAGTTGGATCGTGAAGACTAGGGCCTTGGAGAATCCTTTTGGTTACAGTTGGTAAATAGGCAAGCAGGGCATATGAGAATCCTATATGTTGGAGCCTGTAAATCGGGGGGTTAGATCCTCCTTTAGTTGGAGCTGAAAACTTGATGTAAATATTTTGATGAATAATATTAAGAAGTGTTTGGTGGTTTTTGTCTCGAAGGGGATTCCAGCTAAAATATTTTTATCTATTGTTTCTATTGTTATGCATTTTTGAATCATATTAAATAATATTTATGTTTATATGATGCTAATAATAATTAATACTCTGTGAAATTAAAAATATATTATTGATAAGAAATATTGATTCGTCCCCTTCTCAGTATTTCCAACAACCTTGTACCTAGTTACAAAATAGACCAGCAACATGAAAGCTTTGATAATTAAAGATGATTGTCAACATAGTAAATCTGAAAACCCAGTTAGGATACAAGGAATAATGCAACTAGGCTGGCAAAATATTAGAAACATTTCTCAAATCAGTTCTTTCATATCAACATGGGAAATCAATTTGTTAGCACAAGGATTCTACTTCGCCAAATTATTCAAGAATTCACTAATACTCAAGCTGATACATTGTGCTAGGATGCAAATGATTGATTTCATAGCATACACAAGAAATATAAGAATTTTATCTTTCATAGAAGAGTTCAACAAGGAGAAGTATTTCATTTGATCATAATTGTTGTCTACCTATGAGATATATCCACCTTCATCTTTTTTATTATTTACCTATGAGATATATCCACCTTGTACCCAATCACCACGTGAACCAGTAAATTGAGGATCAAGAGTATGTAAAGCAATTGTTGGTGAGTAGATTGATCAATTGAATATAGGTACAGAGAACCATGGGATGGAAATGATAGAATATGATGGGTATACGTTCAAGAAAAAATACTTTCTATCATATTATATTAAATACTTAGATTATGAACATTAATATAATCTCGAGGAATCAAGGGATCAATATTCTCCTCAGGCTCCACGAATGTATTAGAACATTCAAATTTTTCTTCTGTGAAATATTGATCATGGAAAGGGGATGAAGGTGGAATAAGTGGATAAACAATTTTATATTCATATTTTCCAATTCCAACATTGGCATGGCAGACCACTCTCTTTGGTAATGAAAAAGGAGGAGGAGAAGGGACAAAAGGGGGAGCATGATCCTACTCTAAGATTTGAGGTGTCTCTTGACTAAGAAAAGTTGGGAAAATGGAATTTTGATTGTAACTTATTTGATTTTTATTTTTAAATTATTATCATTATAATATGACCCATTATCAATAGGGAATTTAGATTCAAATTGTTTTAAAGAGATTCGAACCAATTGCTGAAACTTTTCACCCATGAAATCCTAATCAACATTTTCTTTCGAAAATTCATAACAACAGTGAAGAAATCTATCAATAGAACCATATAATGGTTCATCATCTTTCATTCTAAGCTGATTGATTCTTTTGTACACATATTGCTAATTTTACTTTCAAAATATTCATGAAGCTCTTTGATGAGTTGTTCAAATGAATTAATAGATGTGACTAGTAACATGTGACACCATTGCTTCACATGACCTTCATCTGTCAGGGTGAATAACCTGTCAATAACATCTTTACAATATATGGCATTAGAATTACAAATTTGAAGAAATTGAAACATATGTCCAAGTACAATTGCTTGACTCTCGCCATCAAACTTAAATTGTGACAAGTAATGGATTATTTCCATCGGGATGGAAATATTTAAACTTTTTGAAAAACATCCCAAGCTTAGAGAGGCTCCATTTCAAGATGAATTCTTCATACTAGACTCTAGGAGATCAGCTTGTCATGTGCCCCTCCTTCAAGTGCCATTTTGTGTTGGAAGTATGCCAACGCAAGGGTGTCTCCCTCATATGAAATCCCAATAATACTTGACATGTTTATGATAGGAGCCCCATCCAGGAAAATAGCCCGAGTGCCATTGTAGTGATCTTAAAGTTTCCTTAGTTGAAATTAATCAACAATAAAAGAAAATACTCATAACTTTTGATACAAGCAAGTTAACATTTTCGAACGCATAGTTACAATGTGTATGAAGTAATTTCATAGACAGGAAGAGAGAGAGTTAACATTTAGAAGAAAAATAATAGTACCATCCAAATAAAGAAACACACACACATATATAGAAATAACCATTAATTAATCTACAAAATAATTTGCAAAGTAACAACGATCATGAAATCAAGAAAAATGCACATTATAATTAAGATGTATAGCAAAGCTAATGAGATAGTTCATTTTCTTTAGTACATATGAGCACAAACATACATCGCAAATATGAAAGAATAGTCTTACAAAATTCACAATACATGCATGAAAGTAAATCGGGTTTTGAGAGCTTGAAAATATTAAGTAAAAGTTTCAAGATACATAATGACAATGATGCATCACGAGTCCCAATAGTAGAACAAGAAGCCACCACTTGCTCCTCCGAAGAATGATCTTTTGTCCTATTCCAATCTTGAGAAGAAAAGTCTAAAAGTCTATTTTCTTGGGTAATTAGAGTTGATTTATAACAAATTAGTTGAACTTTCACCTCCAATGTGACCTTTGAGCTCCCTCATCACTCATGAGCTTCCTATATGAGTTTTGAGCTCCTATATGACCTTTGGACTTCATAGTGATTGTTCACATTCCATGTGTTGCCCTTAGGCTTACACACATTTTACATTTTCGATTTTTCAAAATAAAAAAATTATATTCCACCAAAAGTGTGGCAAACCACATGTTTATGTTCATGCTTTGGAAAAAGACGATTTTGAAATTGTGACATGAAGCTCCATTATAATGTATCAAACATAATCTCTATCCTCTGCTACTATTTCATGAACTCTTTATGAAAAGGCCAGAATGTATTTCATCTACACACTCCAAAGGGTCCATATATAGTATTGGAACCTTCTAAGTCATCATGGATTTCCATTTATCTGTCATAGTTCAAAATTCATTTATCTCCTACATGATGGTATCTTTGTGTCTTACCTACACAAGAATCTTCTTGAAACCTCTTCTTGATGAACTCCTTGAATATCATCTACCATGATAAAATGTTGGGCTAATAGGATTTATCTCAATAATACCTAGAAATGAAATTCACTCATGAGAAGAAAAAATCAGTCCCAAAATCACCTATTCTATCTTGATTTCTCATGAAATATGCCCATTGTAATGGGACAATGCACTAGTACAAGGTGACAATATTTGTTGGGTGAAAGACACATGTTTAGGAGACAAGAGGTTAGGGTTTGGGCATTGGAAGTGTGCATTACTCTAGCGAAGGAGAGAGGAACAAACTTGGGTGCAGAGAATAAGTCCTAGAGACAATGTCTAGAGGATTGAGGCCTGAAAATGCATAGTGTTCTATAAGTGAGAAGACGTCTCTTAGTTGAGAGTACATCGCAACGGCAAGGGGCTAGAGGTTACCTTACTATCAACAGTGAGTGCACAATGTACTCCACAAGGAAGGGATTATCAAGGCTTGTTGTAAAACAAAAGTGTAAGTAGTAAGTGGTTGGGTAATTGCCCTCTGTAGATGCACTATGCAAGATGTGAGGTTAAGGAGGAACCCCAAAATTGACTAAATGTGAGATCAATTGAAAGAGAGAGAGAGAAAGAGAATACAAATATGTCCCAAACATGATAAAACGCACATCACAATTAGGATTATGACAAGAATATGAAAATTTCCCAAAAAATTATGCATACACTAAAATGATAGAAAAAACACTAATATCCAAGTGCAATAGTTAAGGCGCTAGTCTATGTGACACAAGTGTTGACTACAATCAGAAGGTGCTCTTGGAGTAATGTGAAGAGACACTAAAAATGACACATGCAAGAGAAAAGCTACACATGCAAGAGGAAAAATAGGCAAAAGCAGAACATGTGAAAGAAAAAGAAAGCAAAAGTGATAGTTGAGAAACTTATGTGGATGATGGTTTACTTGTAGCCAAGAATAGGATAGTGCTCGCTGTGCTCCAGAAATGCACAAATATCAAAGGTTAAATTTGAATGTGAAATGATGTTTGGGATAGACTCTTTATATAGAGAGAGCACATATTCAATTAGGGTTAGCGTTTGTAAGTGTGCTCAACACATTTAAGAAAAATAGGAGATGAAAGTGTGATGACTGCCACTAGGAAGTGCTACAATTCTAGCTTAGGGAAGTGTGCTCCCTCCCCTAACAAGATGTGCACATTTAGTATGAACAAAAAGTGTGTTGGCATTGTCGTTTGGATATACGCTTCCACTACCTTCAAGGAGTGCGCTTATCCACAAGAAGTGCACTCATGATACCAATAGAAAGTGCTTTCTACTTGTTGCCAAGACGTGCGCTCCACTATTTCCAAGAAGTTTGCTAGCCCTATCTTGGGGGAATGTGCTATGAAGGCATTCAATTTTTTTTTGATCTTGATGACTCCTTGCATCATCTCTTTCAACATTTCTAGTCCAAGTGTGATTCTATCCATTGTATTGTCACAACATAAAGGTCTCACAAATTTTCAACCATGTATTCTTTTGAAAGGACTCATTTGTATTGATTCTTGATAACTATTATTGGATGAAAATTCCACCAAATGCAAGCTAGTCTCCCAATTTAATTGGTTTACTTGTAATGTACACATAAATCATTTCTTCCATTAATTGATTTTTCATTTTTGTTGACCCACATATTTGTGGATGCATGAGGTGTTGGAATTTAGCCGTGCACTCAATCTTTCCAATAATAGTTTCCAAAATATTGATGTGAAATTTGGATCTATATCAGATAAGTTTGCAATAGATATTCCATGTTACTTGAAAATTTCTTTAATACAAATTTCTACAAAATTTATTACTTTAGAAGTGGGCATCATAGGGATAAAATGACTAGAATTTCTTAAGTTATCAAGTATAATCAGGATGGCATCATGTTGTTTACTATTATTGGTAGTACCATGATGAATTCCATGGTGATCACTTCCCCTTTCCATTTAATAATGGGTAGAGGTTGTGATAACCCTATTTAGTGTTTATGTTCTAATTGAACTTGTTGGCACTCAATATATCTCACAATCTAATTTTCAATTTCCTTTTCCACTCTAGGCAAAAAAAGCCATGTCCTTATTGTAGTGATCATTTTCTTGTTGTTATCTTGAATATGGTTTCTTTTGCATTTCCTATAGACTGAGTTTCTTTAACTCGACTAAATAAAGAATATAAAATTTATCTTTATAAGCCATAAATTCTTATACAATTGTCTAATATCCCTCATATTTTTGTTTTGGTGACTCTTACTATAAAACTTTCTTTATTTGTATAAAATACACATCCCTAGTCAAATCTTCTTTTATTACAAATTTTGAATCATATTCACAAGTACTAATAAATAGTAGATGTATAATTTGTATGGCTTGGCTAAGTGCACCAAATTTGATGCTCTCTTTTAACTTTACTTGTTTTATTTCAAGATCATATACACTAATAAATACTAACCATCTAGATTATCTAGCATTTAAATGAGGTTGATCAAATAGGTGTCTTAGTACACTATGGTCTATCATCAGAATACACTTCCTACCCTTCAAATAGGGATGCTGCATATCTAATGCATGCATAATTTATGTGAGTTCCAAATAATGGGTAACATAATTTTTATTCATATTTTTTCAATTTTTGTATTTGTATCTTATCATATGATTATCTTTCATAAGCACTAAACCTCATCCTTCCTTACAAGATTCTGTTCATACTATGAAATCTTTGTTTGGCTCTATAATTGTTAGAATTGGATCATTATTCAAAATATTCTTTAATTGTTGATTTTTTTTTTCACATTAAGTATACCACACTAATTTTACTCCTTTACATTGTAAATAACATATAGGATTGCTGATGTTTCAAAACCCTTTAATTAATCTGCAATAGTATCTTGCAAGACCCTTAAATGACCTTACATATATCACATTCTTTGGTGTACACCATTTCATAATACCCTTGAAATTTTCTATACCAATTGAGATTCTTCTATTAGAAATAACATGTCCCAAACACTATATTTGTCTTTTTTATACAAAACTTGGAATTTAAGTGACGTTTTCTTAATACCTACAAAACAAATCCAAGATGTTCTTTGTGTTCTTCCTCAGACTTAGAATAAATGATAATATCATCTACAAATACAATATAAAAATATCTAAGTATACTCTAAAGTGGTTATTCACGAGACATGGATCTAGATAGTGCATTGGTAAGACAAAATGGTAGCACTATAAATATATAATTAAACATATCTTGTTTTGAAAGTTTTCTTATAAATATCATCATCTTTGATTTTGACTTGATGATATGTCAATGTTAAGTCAATTTTTGAAAAATATTTTTTCTCCTTTACTTAATAAAACAAATAATTAATCTAAGGTAATGGATACTTATTTTCCACCGTCATTTCATTCAACTATTTATAATAATGCACATACCAAGTGTGTAATCCCTTTTCTTTACAAATGCAAGTAGTGCTCCACAAGTAACTACAATTGATATAATATATCCTTTTTCAAAAGTCCCAACAATTACATTTTTAACTCCATAAAATCAAGAGTACTCATTTTATAATGTGCTTTAGATATAGTTTATTTCACACACACACATCATCATTTAACCCATAAAAAAATTTAATCCTTTTCTTATGCCATATCTTAACAAATTTATTCTCAGACCTAATTATTTTTCCTTTGTAAGTATTACATTATGTTTTCGTAAGTGAAAACATTTGAATTTATATGAGATATCTCTATATTTGAAGTTATATCATTTGCTTTCTTCTACGGTACCTATAAATGAATGGTTATATTTATCACAATATTTCACATGATTACAATTTTTATTTTTTTAGAACCATTTGAATATCATTCATACCTTTGTTATGCAGTAAGATATCTGAAGGAAACCACATTATCAATGCCTTTAATGTTTGGAATGGTGCCTTTAATGCTTTTTCTAGATATAAGCAAGTAGATATCAAACCTTATATATTTCGTGGTATACTAAGAAATCTACCTGTAAAGGGAAGATTAAATATCTAAGGCTTCATATCCTATTCAATTAAAATTAAACACAATTCTCTCAGTATCACTAGCATGAATGGCTAAGTATTATGTACAACAATTACCATTTCACTAATTTTTATTAGCTAGTACGCATAGGGAAAGAAAGGCTTTCTTGTTTATGACTTTGTACCAAGAATATATATTGAAGAGGAGTTTCGTATTCAAGAGAATAAATTGGTGGTTTCATATAAATAACCATTGACAATAGTTGTGGAGTTGCATAAGCATTAGGTTGGATTACCTTTCATAAGTGATATGTAGCCAAAGAAATGGCAATCTTGAGAAAATAAAAATATTTGTGAAAACATAAATGGGATGGTTCTTCAATTGAACTATATTCTAATTATGCTTGTCACCTTAGTAATATGGCTTCAAATATTTCTCGTATACATAGACACATACTCACAAAAATTAGATAATTCAATAAAAAACAATAAACTGAGTCTATAAATGTAGAAATAAATAGATAACTTCTTGAGGGATGGGAGAAAGAGAAATAAAGGTATCATCATTGTTTCCAACCACTCTAATGAATTGCATCTATCTTCTCGTGCAATATATAGAGTTTGGATTAGGTTTCAATGAACTATAGTGGAAATAGTGGTGAATGCCATGATGATAAGAGCGAACATACAATTGCTACTATATTTAGGATAATTTTCCTCCAAGTGATATTTTTGTAGTTCTCCACAAGTGTAGTGGTGAAAGTGTGAAAACAACACCTACAAACTATGATGACCAACTTTTCTCTTTGATACCTCTATGAATAAACTTCCCACTCATTTATAAAGTAAAATATAACTTCATAATAAATATTATTGTTATGTTGGTGTTGATGTCCAAAAAAAGGATGAACATATTTGCTTACATGACATAGATATAGGGGATTTCAATATGTAATAGGTAATAACAAATTGGTTTCTACTTGTCGTAGTGGCTACAACCACCATCCAAAATTTTGGCCTGCACCCAATTTCGGAGCCTCCCTTAAGAGTTTCACTTGATGAATGCACACAATTAGGTTCACTCCGTGAGCTCATGTGAGTCTCCACATCTGTCCTTCTTTTTCATTTCACCCAAGTTTTTGCATGTTGATGTCAAAGTCATTCTTGCGACAATGTTTTGGTCATGCTAAACAACCACAAAGTTTGACCTCGTAACCACCTCAGGACTCACTCCCCACAAAAATTTCACAAAGGCTGCAGATGTTGCCTTCTCCACTCGATGAGAAAGTTATGTAGACAGGCTAGACAGACACCTAGTGCCCATCCCTGTCTCCCTCAGAATATTGCGCATTTTTTCCATCTAGTCCTCCTGAGAGTTGACCTACTGCTCACCAAGGAAACTGTGCACTTTTCATGAGCAAGCTCTCTGCTGCCAATGGTCCACTCAGCTTAGAAACTATGAAAAGTTGATTAGTAGGGCAGCCCCAGCCTCAGCACAGGTTTTCCCAATAGTAGCTCCCCACAGAAAACTGCCAATTCCCTCCAGGAATTACACATTTTTTGCTACCAAGCTCCAGCAGCAGACTTCTAGTTCACATTAGAAATTCCACAGCTTCAGCTGTTAATGACCCATCCTCCAATTTTGAGTTCCCTATAGGAATTGTGCAGTTTTCGCTGCTAAGATATCAGCCCGTTCCTCCAAAAAATTGTCTAATTTTTGCTACCAAGCCCACACTGCCCTCTCATTTTGGAAACTGCACAGATTTGTCTTTCTGAACCTTCCTGCACCACAGAATTTTCCCCTAAAAATCTACACAGTGTTTTCCTATAGCTCAACTAGATCTCATGGACACTCACTGTCGATCCAGATTTCCCATCTTCATCACCCAGTGACACTTGCGCAATTTTCATCAGTAGTGCTCGGAGCCTCCATCCTATCTCACAACTTTGTTGCCTCTCTCAGTCACCTACATCTGAAATGATCATGTATCGTGGTAGACTAGGAGGATTTTGGATTTGATGTCACCTCGTTGTGAGTGACTACATGAATAGGTACACAAACAAACATGGCACGATGATGAATGGGATGAATGAAGGGAGCACATGTGGAAGGGCATGTTCACCAATGGACAAACAAACGATGCATTTAAAGATATGTGCTTGAAAATGGATCATCATGCAAATATGTGTTCACAAAGGGATGAATGAGAAAACATGCAAGATGTGCTCATGAATGGATGAGCGAATGAACATGTACCTTTTGCAAAGAGATGAACCTGTCAAGCCTTACAACATACAAGCAAGGATAAATTTCCAAAAGCAACATCAAGCGAACCAAGGACCATCAAAGACTCTGTGCAATTTTCCATGCAGAGGTGAAGCTGTGACACACCATGAGGACATCCATCACCGAGCACCACCGTAGCTTGACATGTACACCCACAATAGCATGAATGTACTAGCACTGTCATGTCGAGTCATGTCATCCACATCTCTACTGTAGGCCATACTGTCTATCAATGCAATGTAACATGCAAGTCCAAGAGACCCACTTGTTGTACAAAGAGTCATGTAAAGTCGAAGAGTCTTGGAAGTCAAACAATCATGAGGGTAGTCGAACCACCACAAGGGTCAGTTTCACCCTTGGCTATAAATACCCCCTCATTTGTACATGCAAAGGAATTTTTTTCACCTCATCTCCTGCCACATACCCAAGAGAGTTTGTAATCCTTTCTTTGAAGAGTAGGTAGTGGCTTCTATGCCCCATCCACGGGGTTAGTGATGTATGGTGTAATGATGTGTCTTGGGACTTTTGCTTAATTCAGAAGCCTGCTAACAAGTCAACATGTTTTCACACATGTATTGTAACTGTTGTAAGACTAATCTTAAAAATTTGTGATGCATGTTGTTTTAACCTGTGTTTCACACTTGAACTATTTCACTTGTTTTAATACATAATATATTAATGAAAATGTGTTGTATATGTTGTTAATGTTGTCTCGCCCATGGTGGATACCTTCCCTGACATCGGACAAACCTTTCACATAAAACTTGTTCTAATGACTGTTGCACTCATGCGGACTCATCCACTAAGTGTTGTACGTGTTATCTTCCCTTGTCTGTTGTGACTTCGACATCTGTGTGGACTATTCCTCTGGAATCTGTGCACGTCTTGTTGTGTTGTGTGTTCCTAGAAGATTTGGGGCTTACTCCAAACCGACTTGGGACTCACTCTCATCCTCTCCCTCTACAATGAACGAACCATTGACATAGATAACACATATAATGACCAGGCACGCGAACCTCACTTCTCGAAGCAAAAAAAAACCACTCTCCTATGCTGACAAGCAAGATTTGAGGCAACTCTTTAAGATAATGGTAACCGGGCCATCATACCGGATGGGACTCCCACACCAAATGGTGGGAGGTCTAGTTGGGACTTTATACTAAGGTGATCCCGTGAATGTTAGCAGGTCTAGTACCATCAAAATTTCTGGCGCTAGAAGGAGGGCAGCCAATTATATATGGTTGAATGTCCTCTCACACTCATTCATCAACTAGCTAGTCAAGGTATTAACTCACACTCCCTCTCACCTACGCGCGACTCTACTGTTGGTTACTCCTCGCCTCCCAAAACTGAACATGACATTTTGTATCATCACCTTCTCTCCATCCATCCCATCACTCACCAATTTGCAAAATAATTTGGACTAATCCAAGGCATACAACATCTTCCATATGAATCAAGGAAGCCAAAAGCCATTCCTACAGGAGGTTCTGTATCATCAGTGGAAGAAGCTGTCCTTGCCACACTTGAAGGTCTAGCAGAAGCTATTGAATACAGAGATGAACCTATGGTCTTCCCGCAAGGCAAACACAAAACTCTTGTGATCTTGGGATCTAACTCCAGTATAATAGGTGGAGGTGGAGAAGAACCAACAGACTCACAGTCGAAACCATTAGATGCTGAAAGAGATGAACATGATGAAGAAGAAGAGGAGATGGTTGACCCAAATCTGGAATTGATGACTCAGGGACTGTTGTCTCTCCTATCTATTATGTACAAGATTCTGAAGCGAGTGGAGAGAATGAACATCAATTTTAACTCAGACAACACGGTGAAGGTAGAAGATCACTTGGAAAACTTCTACCTATAGGTGTAGAACCTTGAGGTACGGTATGACGTCGTAGCTTATAGATTATTTTCATGTACCTTGGATGGTTGTGCAACTGCATGGTATCACAGCCTTACACTGAAATCTATACAGAACTGGGGTGCATTCGAATGCATGTTCCTTGAAAATTTCACTGATGACAAGACCCCAACCATGCCACTCAAAGAATTGGGAAGCTTGAAGATGGAGGGAAAGGGAAAGGTGAAAGATTTCAATCAGAGGTTTACACACATATTGAACAAGTTTGCAATAGACACCAAACCTCATGACTCCATCATTGTTGATTACTACATGTCCACGCTGCTGACTAGCATTCCATAGTTCATCAAGCGAGTTGCAAAACCAGCACTCTTAGAAAACTGTGAAGAGGCTATTGTTGTTGAGAAATACTATGCGAAATTGGAGTCATCAAGGATGACAAATCAGCAAAGGACTCCAAATATGCAAGCAAGAAGTCCCAAGTGATGGCGAGAAAGCATAGAGACAAGGAAGCAACTGATATTGAGACCCTCACTCGCCTGGTCAAGAACTTTACTACAGAAGTTTCTGAGCTCAAACAATAGAAAATGGACACATTTACAAGTAGCCATCTGCCTAGGCAGAGACATGCAAGAAACTCAACAAGCAGCAGCTGGTCCACTCCAAAAGTTGTGCAGAGCTCTGTCTTCCAAGTTGAAAAATGTGTAGATCCTAAGTTTTGTTCATTCCATGAAGAAAATCACCCCGGGAACTCTTGTTCAGAGTGGAAGCAAGTCACGAACTCTATATGCAGTCATACTTTCATTGCAGAAAATAATATGTAGGAGCATTCGGAAGACACTGATGATGACGAAGAGGTTGCACTTGATGAACCATCAAGTTTTGGTAATGTGGTGAATGCATATTAGTGCTTGCAAGCAAGGTCAAAGATGAACACCAAGAAACGGCACCAAAAGAAAAATGATCGATACAATCTCAGGAGCAAAGGGGCTCCCCTTACACTTGGGGAAGTACAAGAAAAGATGAGACTGTTGTTAAGGAAGGTTGATCCACCAACCACCCCAAAGCAGAAAACATAGAACAAGTCCAAGAAGACAACAACAGAAAAAATTACATCCATGAGTAGCAAGTTGCAAAACACTCCACTAGACAACATGAACGTTCGTTCTATCCCAGACACCTTGGTGAGTCTACCACCTCTCAAATACAAAATTGTATATGAAAGAAGCAAACTAAGGTTTCCCTCCATTCTTGCTATTAGTCAAAAAATTTAACTGCAATGTTCACAACTACTTGGTTGATTCCAGCGTGACATCCAATGTTGTGCCGCTCTCTATTATGAAAAAGATCAATGCACAATGGAGCGAGACATCCATGTGAATCATAAAACTTGAGCGAACATCAGTACCAACCATTGGTGAACTATGAGACGTGATCATCAAACTTTCTCATGATGGTCGAGTCCACCAATGCATCAACATAGTGGTTGTGGAAATGCTGAAAGCATACGGTCTACTACTTAGCAGAGACTGGTCCAACAAGCTACACAGTTATTTTGCTACATACTGGTCTCACATGTGGCTTCTGAACAAGGGAAAATGCAACTAGATCCAGGTGTTATCAAAGAGGTATATGAAACATAATGTCACTCCCATGAATGGATAGAATGAACCATTGGCCTTCGCAAAACTCATGTTTGGCAACTACCTCCTTGAAATAACATTAGGGTGTTATCCTATACAACAAGCTCCAACCTCACTAGACATGTAGTTGGGACTCCTTCCTTACACAACTGATGGTAATGAATATTTTACAATACATTGTACCAATAGTAGTGGTAGTAGAAGCAACAATAGTAACAATAGTACTAGCAAAAATAGTGGTCTGTGTACAGACAAGTTGTGGACCATGTACTTTGACAAATCAAAGACATAGGATGGATCAAGAGTTGGATGTGTCTTTATCAACCCTTTTAGCAGGAAGCATCTAGTTTCAAGTCACTTGGAGTTCGAGTGCATGAACAATATTGCTAAGTATGAAGCACTTGTGTTAGGATTGCACAAGGCCATCAATGTCAACGTGGTCATGCTCAAAGTGGTAGGTGATTTAGAGATAGTGGTAAGGTAGGTACGTAAGACCATTCACTATTTGTCACCGCATCTCAAAAATTATCAGCAAGAGCTATGCTGACTAATCTCAAAATTCCAAGAATTTAACATCATTGTTGTACCATGTACGTGTAATGTAGGTGAAAATGCTATGGAAAATTTAGCTTCGAGAATGTCACCGATTAGGGATAGATTTCCTATTGAAATTTTGTAAAAACTATATATCCAAGACAACATAACTAATCTACACATGTTTAGTTATGATCAACAAATACTGCATTTCATGGCCAATGTTGATGTCTTCAAATATGCAACAATAGATGATGACAAGCATGAGCACTCTCTGCAAGCAAAAGATGGTGACAAGAAAGGCCACCTTATCACGAAAGGTGGGGCAACATTGGAAATGCTTTATGACTTGCGAGAACATTTTCAAGAGCTGAGGAACAACAAGACCCATAGTTCCACCATGAGGCACTAACTGATAAATCGGGGAATAGAACAAGATCTAAAGTTTGTCAATCTTGGTACATGTTGCGCACGGCAAGAGCGGCATGACTTTGTTCACTTATTCAAATAGTACCGAGATGTGTTCATGTGGACATAGGTTGATCTGAAAAATTATGACATGTGGATCATCCAGCACATCATTCTGACCAAAGAAGGGGTCAAGCCATATCAACAGAAGCTAAGGAAAGTACATCTGTTGCTTGAACCTCTTATACAAAAGGAGCTTACAAAGATGTTGGATGCATGGATCATATACAAAGTTCGTCATTCCACATGGGTTTCAAATCTTGTTCCTGTACATAAGAAGTCCGTGGATATCCTCTTATGTGTTGATTTCTGGAACCTAAACCACACCTCAGACAAAGAAAACTACCCCATGCCATCTATGGACCACATTTTGCAAACAATATTTGGGGAACAAACGTTTTCTCTTCTTGATGGTTTCTGAGGATACAATCAGGTTCTCGTAGATGAACCTGACAAACTTAAAACTATTTTGCATACCAAGTGGGGTACGTTTTCTTAGAAATTAATGCCATTTGAGCATGTAAATGCAGGAACAACATTTGAGCACACCATCAACATCTCTTTTCGTGGACTCATCAGACAGTGTAGTGGTATACCTCAATGATGTGATTGTGTTCTCAAGAAGATGAGAGGACCATATATGCCATCTAAAGAAAATCTTTGAGAGATGCTAGAGATGCGGGATTTCCTTGAATCCCAAAAAAAGCGTATTCGTAGTGTCTGAGGGGAACCTTCTCGGACATATTGTCACCAAAAGTGGGATCAAGGTGGATCTGGACTGGGTCCAGACTATTACACAAATCTATCACCCACCCAAGAAGAAAGCCATGCAGTCCTTCTTGGGCAAGATAAACTCCTCCAGAAGTTCATCTCGGATTATGCACAGAAAGTGATGCAGGAGCATCTAGACCTAACCAGCAATGTGATGGAGTGGTCACATGTCATGGCTAATGCAAGTTTGGAGGAAGACTTGGTTGTTAAATTTGTATTAATTTCAAATAAATGTAAGTAGTTAAGAGTGGCCTAATTCTGAATGGACCTGGAAATAAATGGCAAATGATCCTCCTTGCGTGGAGATCGAGCAAAGTAATCTAGTTTGTTAGTTTAGGATAGGATTTGGATTCTGAATGTGTAATTTATTCTTCCAATTGTGGAGGAGATGGTTAGCTTAGAATGTATTTGTTTCCTTTGTTTTCTGAAGGGAAGATGCGAGAGGAGAGACAGAGAGAGGGAGAAGACCTAAGAGCTCAGTATGCCTATGGGCTATGTAGAAGGAAGAGGCCATTAATTAAAAGAATGAGGCCATAGAAAGGAGAGAGCCTCGAATGTAGTTTATATTGTGTTTGTACATAGAATGGCTTTGAGTGTGAAACTGTGTAATCAATGCATTCCTTTGAGATAGGGGTTTTTCTATGTGATCAGGCTTAAGGCTGAAGGCTCTGTAATGTATTTATGCTGAATAAATCGACGCGTGTGTATTATGATATAACAGCCCGTGGAGGCCTTGAATGTTTGTTTTCTCCCTGTATTTAGGTAAATTTAGTGATGGCTCTTCGTTTTCATCTTTTTCTATGGAAATTCCCATGATTAAGGTAGATTTGGTGTAATATGAGTTCGTAGACAGAAAACCCAAAAAAATACACTAAGTATTGGCCCAAACTGTGCTTAAATTGAGAATTCGGACATCAAATCTTTTAAACAGAGGTTTTGAATGGTATCGGGTCCACAAAACAACAAACCACATCGCCTATGTATATTTCCTTGTCGCATCGTTGAAGCCATTTACAAAGGAAAGTCACTCTAAAACACTAGCGGATTCCAGTTTGTGGATTTGTAATATTATGTTCGAGGGTTTTGAGTCATGTCGAGTTCGGCATATTATTGCATCGCTATAAGGTATAGACCCGGGCCTTAGCGATTCACAATTGCGACTATGTCACATTGGCAAATCAGAGTGGAGTATAAGTGTTAAGCACCTATTGTAGTCACCGATAGCGATTAAGCTTTATTGCATTAGACCCCTGCTAATGAATAGCACCGCATATATGGGACCATTGAGACTGCGATCACCGATATTGCGACCTATTCTGCTACCTCCAATCGGACAGATTTAGATCTGTGGCTTAACACCCATATTTGGTTTAAAAAGGTGTTAAAGCTTTGTTTTGGCAGTTTAAAGGGTATTTCGGTCCCGAAAGGGAAAAGGTACATTTGATTTGTATTTTGATATATCAATTCCAATATTGTGTTTAAGCCTTCTCAAAGGCTTTGGAATCCCAAAGGAAAAATCCATAGTTATCGAAGAATAGGGGTGTTTGGCGGGGTGATTTGATGGATCATTTTTTATCCATTTAGAGGCATTAAGGCTAGATTCCTGTAAAACGTTTCTGATGCATATATCTGGCATAGAACTTTAGAGGGTTGTTAACAAGGGAAAGATAAGTCTCAATAAGTTATATTGGTTGTGCAGCCTTAGGGTTGCATCAGAAAGACACAGTCTACAGTTGGGGCAAGAGGGAAAAGTATGCATTCACCTAGATCAAGCAGGCCATTGCAAAAGCACTTGCACTTTACAACCCACATGTTGGTTGTGGAACATGATTATTTAGAGGTCTTTGTTTCAGCAGGATTTATACCCTAGGAAGTTTGTACACCCCTCCACGCAAGGGGGTGCAGGGGGCGGCTTGTCCCCCCGCAGGGGTTTGGGGGACCCGATCCCCCCGACTTGGGGGTCCAGTGGTCAGCGCTTCAAAGCTAAAAACAGATGTAAAATTGCCTTGTAAAAGTATAGTAATTTCTAGTCAATCTGGGTCGTTTATTAGGTAGATGATCTGACCATAGAACTTATTTTTATTTTAGGGTTTTTTGCCCTAGAAGGCAACCCCTCTCTATGTATGAGGGCATTGTATTGAGGCTCTAATATAGATGTGTATTCTTTGAGCGAGAAACAGAGAGGTGAGACTGTGAGAGAAAACAGAGGATATTACAGTGGATCTACTATAGGTTGTGTCTCTTTATTTTTTTGGATAATAGAAAGGAAGGACTGGTTGTTTAGGGTGGATGTAGCCCAAACTGGGTGAACCACGTATATTTGTGTCTCTCTAGTTTTATGCACTTTCTGTGTTTATATTTCTGCTATATTCTATGTGTTCCATTGCTCTGTAATATATAATTTTCTAATTACTGTCATCAGAGCCGAAGGACTATTTGGCTGATAAACTCACAAGAAAGAAGGGTTCCTGGTTCGAGTGGGAGCAATGGCGGAATATGGTAAGTTTAGGGTCAAGAAATTTAACGGCCAAAATTTCTCGTTGTGGAAGATGCAGATGGAAGATTATCTGTATTAGAAATATCTGTACCTACCATTCGGCGAAAAAAAAACATGCTGACGGGTATAACAAATGAAGAATGGAACCTTCTCGATAGAAAGGCACTTGGAATAGTATGATTGTGCCTCGCAGCATCGGTCGCCTTCAATATTTCGAAGGAAACAATGATAGAGGGTTTGATTAAGGTGTTGGAGAAACTATATGAAAAACCCTCGGCCTTAAACAAGGTATTTCTTATGAAACGGTTATTTAATATGAAGATGTCGGAAGGTGGATCTGTTGTAGACCATTTAACTGATTTTAATACTCTTACAAGTCAGTTATGTTCTGTAGGGGTAAACTTTGATTATGAAGTTAGAGCTCTATTATTCTTGTGTTCATTGCTAGAAAGTTGGAATGGTTTAGTAATGGCCATTAGTAACTATGTTTCTAGATCTAGTACTTTAAAGTTTGATGAGGTTGTCATTGCTATCCTTAGCGAGGAAATGCGACAGAAAAGCCCTGGTGAGACATCAGGTAATGCTTTGAGTTTAGAGCCTAGGGGAAGAAAAATGGAAAGAAGAAAGAGCTTAGGATATTGCAGTAAATCAAGGAAAGGCAGATCCAAGTCCAGATCGAGGATAGTGTGGTAGAAATTTGGAAAGAAAGGACACCTAAAGAAAGACTATAGATCTAGGAAGGGAAAAGAAGGAGATGCACAACAAGAAAACAATCATGAAGTAAATGTGACAAGTGAGGTGTTACAAGATGCTTTGATTCTTTCTTTCGAAAATATTACTGATTCCTGGGTGATAGATTCAGGGGCCTCATTCCATGCCACACTTGATACGAAATATTTTCATGACTATATTCAAGGAGATTTTGACAAGTCCGTTTGGGTGATGACAAACCCTGTAAAATTATTGGAATGGGTAACGTTCTTGTAAAACAGCAGAATGAAAACCAATGGCTACTAAAGGAGGTAAGGCATGTTCTAGATCTTAAGAAAAATCTGATTTCAACAGGGTAGTTAACTGGTGAAGGTTGTGTGACAACTTTCACACATAAATCTTGGAAGGTCACTAAAGAAGCCTTGGTAATAACAAAAGGTGAAAAGGTTGGTACATTGTATTTATGCAATGGTATTTCTAACTCTGTTAATTCTTTAACTTCCAAAGGAGCAGATGCAACATTATGGCGTCATAGGCTCAGACACGTGAATGAGAAGGGGATGAAGATTCTTCACTCAAGGAATTTGTTGTCGGGTTTGAAGAATGTTGATTTGGACTTCTATGAGAATTCCATTTATGGAAATAGAAGAGAGTCAGATTTATCAGAGTTGGGAAAGAAAATAAGAGCAAAAAATTAGAGCTTGTGCATACAGATGTATGAGGACCTACTCAGGTATCATCTGTCGGTTGCTCTCGTTATTATGTTACTTTTATTGATGATGCAACTAGAAAAACTTGGATTTATTGTATTAAGAATAAATCATATGTATTTGATACTTTCAAGAAATGGAAAGCTTTGGTTGAGATTGAGACAGGAAAGAAATTGAAGTGTCTCAGATCAGACAATGGAGGTGAATATTACAACTCGGATGCGGGTGTCAATTTGTGAATTTATGAGACATGTGCCAACCACGCGTAGAGGACCGCGGGCCACGACACAGGAAGATGGCGTTAGTAGTTAATGGGCTTGCTTCCGCCCCAAGAACATTTAATGGCCTTCAATGCGTTTTAATGAGGCCTCGGTCCCAAGGAACAACAGAAAGAATTTACAGGATGGAGGAAACATTCTCTGTTGTCAGTTTGCATTTGCAGTAGGAGAATTGGGGCTCGGGAACGGTAAGGAGCGCCGAACAATTCAGGATAGAGGAGGGAGGCTTTCGGGATTTACAGAAGGCCTCGAGGTCTGATGGTGTGTTGCAGTGCGAAAGTGGGAAGTTTCTGAACCCCGAGCTCTCTCCCTGCAATTCCGAGGGGGAAAACGGAATCCTGAAGGCTCTGCTCACTCTTCAGGTGGCTATTAAACACCCTGTTCTTTTCATGGCTCCCTGTACGCGTGCAACTCCTCGCCATGGTCGCAACTACGAGCAGAGGGGAAGCTCAGGAGGCAAGGGCAATTCCAGCCCACGACGTATTTCTCCCCTTGCCTGCGCGTCGCCTCCTTCGTTTGCGTCGGAAGACTCTAGATTCGCCATTAGCAACTCTGTGCAGTTGGCAAATTTCCATTACAAGCGCAGGACCAATAAGCCCATTGTCAAGGCTCTGATTACTGTGATTTTTTCCGAAGAGGATGAGGAAGAGGGAAGCTAAAAGGCAGAAATAGAGGAAAAGACGCCTCCCTCCTCAGACAACTCAGCGCAGAAGAAGGATTTGGCAGATAGCTCTTATAGCCCTGCGTCACAAAGCAGGCTCGAAGAAGAAAGCACCCTTGGGTACTTGGAGGAGCAGGCAGAAGCTTTAAGGGAAATTGGTAGTTTAAAAGGCAAAGAACCCATGGAAATATCTCAGCCATCTAAGGAAGAGCAGCCAGCTATGCAAGTCAGCAAGGAGGCTTCTCCTCAGAGTCATGCTCCAGACAAGGCACCTGACAACTCTTACGCCAACATCCTGTACCTTAAGTTGCCGCCAGGAATCGAAAGGATTGAAGATATCCCGGACAGGATGGAGGTTACATGGAAACGCGATTCGGACAAAGAAGCTGAGGACAGCCTGAACAATCTCAAGTAATGTTCGTGGTTCTGGGGGTAAGCCTTCGACTCCGGGTGTAAGGAGTTTTTTGCTGTTTTGCTATGTATCTGTGTCATTTCGATTATGTTCTTAAGGCTCGGCCTCATCCGTGGAGCGACAGTGGCACTATGTATCGAGGTCGGCAGCATTCTTCGACATGCTGCACATAGTCTATGTTTCTTTTGACTTGTTTTGTACTCCTTGAGAATTCTACGCATGTAATGTTTGCTCTTTCTACTTTAAAAACTCTTTCTGTAGATGTTATTTTGTCCTCTGTCACTTATAAGCAGAGGAACAGGGTTTTCATGTACAACTTTGAAAGAGAGTTGCCCATTCACTCTCAGAGGTTAAAACCTCTTGTAAATATTTTTTCTGTTTCTTTAATATAATCAGTTTAGTCTTTGCCCAGAAAAAAAATGGAGGTGAATATTGCAGCAAAGAGTTTGATAAGTACTGTTCAGAGCATAGAATTTGTAGAGAGAAGATAGTTCCAAGAATACCACAAGAAAATGGTGTGTGAGAAAGGATGAACAAAAAAATCATGGAGCGTGCAAGGTGCATGGGATTGCATGCAGGATTGCCTTTACAATTTTGGGTAGATGCTGTAGATATTACTATTTATCTAATAAACAAAGGGCCTTCAAGTTCCTTGGATGGTGGTGTTGTAGAGGAAGCATGGACAGGTAAAAAGGTAAACTACTCTTCTTTAAAGCCTTTTGGTTGTGAGGCCTTTATCCATATTAATAAAGAAAATAGAACAAAGCTTGAGGCAAATTCAAAGAAATGTACCTTTATTAGATATGGTGTTAATGATTTTGGTTATCGCTTATGTGATTACGAAAATCACAAAATCATTAGGAGCAGAGATGTAATATTGAGTGAAAAAGTCTTGTATAAGACTCAGTTGCAGGAAAAGAAACGAGAAAAAGAAAAGAAGGAATACATAGTTCTTGATGAGATCATTGAAATAGTAAAGGTGCCTGAAAATAATAATAATCAACAACCACAACAACAGCAACCACCACAACAAAAACAGGCACCCGAAACACCTAAAAGTGGTGTTAGAAGATCTAGCAGGATAAGTATACCCCCTAAACAATACTCTCCTTCATTATATTATTTATTGTTGACTGATTCTGGTGAACTTGAATGTTATGAAGAAGCAATGTAGGTTGAAAGCAGGAAGAAGTGGGAGCTAGCCACGGAAGAAGAGATGGACTCCTTAATGCATAACTAGACTTGGGACTTAGTCAGGTTTCCTGCAGGTAAAACTACATTGCAGAATAAATGGGTTTACAGGCTAAAGGAAGAAGATGGAGGAAAGGTACAAAGCTAGACTTGTGGTGAAGGGGTTTGCACAGAAGAAAGGTATTGATTTTGATGAAATATTTTCTCCTGTTGTTAAATGACTTCAATTAGAACTATTTTAAGTCTAGTAGTAGTTGAAGATTTGCATATTGAGCAGTTAGATGTAAAGACACCTTTCTCCATGGGGATTTGGAGGAAGAGATATATATGCAGCAGCCACAAGGATATGAAGTGAAAAGGAAGGAGAAACTTGTGTGCAGGTTGAAGAAGAGCTTGTATGGCTTAAAACAGGCTCTAAGGTAGTGGTATCTAAAATTTGACAAGTTTATGTCTGAACAAGGTTATACTAGATGTCACTTTGATCATTGGGTTTATCTGAAAAAGCAAAATGATGGCAGCTATATTATATTGTTATTGTATGTAGATGACATGCTTGTTGCAAGATCTAACATGCAGGAAATAAATGTGC
>APFE030384743.1:130871-175594 GCA_000404065.3 Pinus taeda
AGGTGTTGAAAATATTTAATATGCACAATGCAAAACCAGTTAGTACACCTTTTGCTAGCCATTTCAAACTTAGTAAGGAAATGTGCACCAAGACCCAAGAAGACATGGATTATATGTCTAAAGTTCCATATGCATCAACAGTTGGAAGCTTAATGTATGCAATGGTCTGCACAAGGCTTGATATTGCACATGCAATGGGAGTTGTAAGTAGGTACATGAACAATAGAGGAAAGGAACATTGGATGGCAATGAAATGGATTCTCAGATATTTGAAAGGTACCACAAAACAAGCATTATGGTTTGGTGGTTCAAACATTTCTCTATAGGGATATGTTGATGCAGATATGGCAGGTGACAAAGATAACAAGAGGAGCACTACATGATATGTATTTACTGTAGGTGGAACAATTTTCAGTTTGGTTTCAAAAATCCAAAGTGTTGTTAAACTTTCAACAGTAGAAGCAGACTATGTTACTGCTAAAGAGGCTAGTAAAGAAATGATTGGTTACAAAGTTTTAGGGGTGAATTGGGTAAGAAGCATGATATGGGCACGTTATACAGTGATAGTCAAAGTTCCATTCATCTTGCAGATAACTAAGAATTTCATTCGAGGAATAAACACATACAACTCAAGTACCATTTCATATGATCAATGTTGGAAGATGGAGAGTTGAAGCTGCAAAAGATACACACTAGCCAGAATCCTGCAGATATGCTAACAAAAGTTGTAACCAGGGAGAAACTAAGAATATGCTCAGTTTCAATTGGCCTTCAAGGATGACAATGAAGATGAGAAATAGCCAAGTCCAAAGAGGAATCACTGTCCAGCAAATGAAGCAGGGGTGGAGTTGCTACAATCATTCTCCAAGTGGGAGATTGTTGGGTGTGGAGCATCATTATTTAGAGGTCTTTGTTTCAGCTCGATGTATACCCTAGAAAGTTTGTACACCCCTCCACGTGGGGGGGTGCGATGGGGACTTGTCCCCCCCATAGAGGTTCAGGGGGCCTGATCCCCCCTGGCTACGGGGTCCAGGGGCCAGCAATCCCCTAGTGGGGGTTTCAGGGGCAGCACCCCAAAGCTAAAAACAGATGTAAAATTTCCTTGTAAAAGTATAGTAATTTCTAGTTAATCTGGGTTGTTCATTAGGCGGATGATGTGATGGTAGAAATTATGTTCAGTTTAGGGTTTTTTTCCCTAGAAGGCAACCCCTCTCTATGTATGAGGGAATTGTATTGAGGCTCTAATATAGATGTGTATCCTCTAAGCAAGAAATAGAGAGGTGAGACTATGAGAGAAAATAGAGGATATTATAGTGGATTTGTTGTAGGTTGTGTCTCTTCATTTTGCTAGTTAATAAAAAGGAAGGACTGGCTGTTCTGGGTGGACATAGCCCAAACTGGATGAACCATGTATATCTATGTCACTCTGGTTTTATTCATTTTCTGTGTTTATATTTCTGCTATATTCTATGTGTTCCATTAATCTGTAATATATAATTTTCTAATACCACACTTCAAGAAAGATTTCCTGCTATACACCTTCGCCTCTAATAATTCACTAGCTGCAATACTCACTGAGAAGGATGAAATGAAAGATGAATGTCCCATCTCCTTCATGAGCACACGCATGTAGGGACCAGAGCTCAACAACTTCGTCATTGATAAGCAAGAATGTGCAGTGTACAAGGAGTTGAAATACTTCAGGCCCTACTTGATGAAGAACCATTGTATAGCCTTTGCTCATCACCCAAGAGTCTGCACATTGCTCATACAATAAGAACTGGGTGAGCGAGATGTGAACAAGATGACAGATTTGAAAGAGTATGACCTTGAAAACAAGACAGTTCACACGATCAAAAGACATGGGCTCTACAGACTTGCAACTGAAGCAGTACACGGTCTAGAGAGTGAAGAAGAGCTCGATGGCTGGGAACAAGAAATTGAGATGTATGATATAAGGCAAGCAACACCCACTAAAGACAGAACCTCTCGGTATGTAGATGTGCGGTAGTTCCTTGAGCATGACATCATACCCTCTCACTTTTCCATCAAACAGAAGAGGGAATTGCACCTTAAAGCCTTAACTTATCAATCGGTGTATAGAGTGATTTACAGAAATCACAGTAATGGATTTTTGCTCAAGTGCCTAGAGGAACATGAATCAGAGAAGTTACTTCAAGATCTACGTGACAGACCCACCATTGGTCACTTTGCGGGAAACACCAATGCACACAAAGTTATAAGAGTTGGTTTCTAATTTCCCACATTATTCAAGGATGCACATTCTTATAACTGCAAGTTCCCAGTCTGTTAGTGATGCATCAATAGAACATGAAGATTAGTAGCCCCACTACACCCTGTTGTAGTGACTGAACCATTCCAATAGTGGGGCCAGGACATCATTGGCAAAATCTTCCCACATTCGTGAAAGCAGCACAACTACATTCTAACAACAACTGATTACTTCACACGATGGACAAAAGTAGCTTCGCTCAAACAAGTGAATGACCAGAAGGTCATCAACTTCCTCCAATAGAACATCATCTCACGCTTCAACATTTTGGTGTCACTTATTTTTTATAATGTAACTTACTTTTCATCTTTAAAACTCTATGATTTTTCATTACATAATGGTATTGTGCTAAAGAATTCATATAACTATTACCTGCAAGGAAATGGTCTCGCAAAATCCACAAATAAAAGCCTCATCCACATAATCAAGAAGACCGCTTTCTCTGAGCAGTTTAATTGGCATACCGCCCCAATGAATGCATTATGGGTTGACCCTGTAACACCCAAGGCTTCTCTAAATACTTAACCGTACTTTCCGATTTATGGAAAATAAGTTATCCTTCCGCCAAACATCTACTTGCTTGCACTTCCACTTTCCCAAGCATCCCAAGGCAAGCCTTGCCAGCTAGTTTAGCGTAGGATGGATGATTTCCATAAGCTTGAGGAAGAAAGGATGAAAGGAAAAGAAATATTCGCACTCCACCAAAACTGTGTCAAAATATGGTGCGATAAGAAGTCTGCAGGGAAAGCTAACTTCAATGTTGGTGACTTAGTTCTGAAATGGGACAAGTCCCATGAAGACAAGGGCAAACATACGAAGTTCCAGTCCCTGTGGATTTGTCTGCACACAGTCCATGAGAAGCTTGGACAACACACGTATCAATTGCAATCACTTGACGGGGGGATTGATAACCTTCCTGTCAATGACCAAGATCTCAAGCATTATTTTCAATAGGTCAGGCTGCACCCCATCCCTTGTACATAGTATGCTTACTACTTGTTGTTTTCATCTTGTTTTCTTTGCTTACTATCTTTTTTTACTTCATTTGTTCTACTTATTATTTTTTCTTACGTTAATTTTGTTTTCTTGATACCTTACTATTTTTGTTTTTGGAAATAACTACTACCAACCACTATGTTCTAGTTTTTGAATAGAGTGTGTGGCTCAAATATGAAGAGACTTGTGACAATGCAGTACTTGGCCATTATTGGGTCCATCTTCTATGTGCTTGGTTATAACCTTCGATCGATGAAGTCTTGATGGAAAATACGAACCATCTGCAAGGGAAGTTTTGGTCCAACCATGAACCTGTGTTTGCACTAGGAAGCCCCTACCTATACTTAGTCTTTTTCCCTGTGCATTCAAGCTCATCCAACTAGTAGAAATGGTGAAGGGAAAAACATAAACAAACAAACCTATGTCAGAAGTCTTACATTCTTCTTTGAAGCAACAATCTCTTCTACGCTATATAAGTCGGGATCCCTCTTCTGCCCCAAAAATAAATAAGTGGCTATGCACAATCCTCTTGAAAAAATACCAAGACAAAAGAATAAAAGGACTTTCTGTGTAGAGAGGTGAAGCATGAAACTCCACTGGGGTACTGACTAGGCTCACTAGTAGTGGAGCAATTTGTGTGTTCCTGTGTGACTTTATCGAGGTACTCCCTAGTCTTGCTAGCAGTGGATAAACACCATATATGAAAACTTATACTCTGAAAATATTCAACTCATGAGCTAAACTTATACTCCCTGAAATACCAAGGCCCTATGTGAGCAATGAACCAAAATAGAGAAGATGGAGTTCTACCAGTGCGTTGCTAGGTGTTGTAGCAGCTACAACCACCCTGCAAAATGTTGGCCTGCACCCAATTTCAGAGCCTCCCTTGAGAGTTTCACTAGATGTTTGCACAGACTCGGGTTCACTCCATGAGATTGTGTGAGCCTTCACATGCACCCTACTTGTTCATTTAACCCAAGTTTTTTCATGTTGGTGTCAAATTCATACTTGCAACCATGTTCTAGTCACACTCAAAGTCTTCACTTCGTGTGTACTTGTTGTGTTCTCTATGAAAACATCTTTCGCACTCACACATGGAGCCACATTGACTGTCACACAAGCGTCATCACGGTCGACCAACGATCAATCACAAGTATTGTGCTTTTCACTTACGCCGTCAGTCAGTCATGTTGAACATGTTTGTCTAGATGCTTTAAGTCGTCTCATCGTCGAGTCATGTAAGTGTGTGTTTGGAGGATCACATATGGATCTTCCACTCATCCACACACTTAGTCATTTTTTAAGTTCTGACGACCGAACTCCCCTCTGACAGCCAGACCATCACGTCACCATTGAATCAATCGACTGTCACCCAGAGTAACGTAGAAGCACCAAGGAAGCCATTTCGAGCTGCACTACCCACAAGAAAATCAATCAGCCTTCATGTTGGACAACCTAAGAGTTTGACATGATAGCTAACCCAAGACTCACTCCCCTAAAAAATTTCACAGAGGCTACAAACCTTTCCCACTCCACTAGCTGAGAAAATTACACAAAAAGGCTAGACAGACACCCAGTGTCCCTCTAGAAAATTGGATAGTGTTTCCAACCATTCCTCCCGACAGTCGACCGACTGCTCACCAAGAAATTGTGAAGTTTTCATGAGCAAGCTCTCTTCTTCCCAACAGTCCACTCAGCTTAGAAACTGTACAAAGGTGATCAACGGTCCATCCCGACCCTTAGATCAGTTTTTCCCACCAATAGCTCTTGGTCGAAGACTGCCATTTCCATCCAATAATTGCACAGTTTTTGCTACCAAGCTCCAGCAATACACTTCTAGTTCCCCTTAGGAATTGTGTAGTTTCTGTTGTTGATGACCCAGCAGCCAACTGCCAGTTCCCTCCAGGAATTGCTTAGTTTTGGCTTCCAAGCTCTTGGCCAATTATTCCAAAAAGTTGCACAGTTTTTACTACCAAGCCCCCACTACCCGCTCATTCTAGAAACTGTGCAGATTTTTCCTACCGAGCCTTTTTGCAACCCGGACTATTCCCCTTAAAAACTATGTAGTTTTGTCCTCCAGCTGAGCCAGACCTCGTGGACAGTCACTGTCGATCTGGATTGCCGAGCTTCATCACCTAGTGACTCTTGTGTAGTTTTCATCGGCAGTGCCCAGAGCCTCCATCCTACCTCACAACCTTGTTGCCTCTCTCGGTCACCTGCATCCCAAATGATACATGGAGGTTTTTTGGATTTGATGTCATCTCATCATGAGTGACTCCAGGAACAGGTACACAAATAAACATGGTGTGATGATGATTGGGATGAATGAAGGGAGCACATGCAGAAGCACAAGTTCGCTAATGGATGAACAAATGATGCATGTAAAGAGATGTGCTTGCAAATAGATGATCATGCAAAGATGTGATCGTGGATGGATGGACAAGAAAACATGTAAGATGTTCTCATAGATGAATGAATGGATGAACATGCACCTTTCGTGAACAGACAGACTTGTCAAGCCTTCCAACATACAAGCAAGGAGAAATGTGAAAAGGTAACATCAAACGAACCAACAACCATCAAATATTTCCCACACTTTTCCATGTGGAGGTGAAGTTGTTACACACCATGAGGACATCCATCACCCAACAACACCACAACTTGACATGCACACCAGCAAAGGCACGAATGTACTAGCATTGTCATGTCAAGTCATGTCGTCCACATCTCTACTATGGGCCATATTGTCTATCAATGTAATTTAACATGGAAGTCGAACAGACCCACTTGTTGTACAAAGATTCATGTAAAGTCGAAGATTCTTGGAAATCAAACAGCCATGAGGATAGTCGAATAGCCACAAGGGTCAGTTTCACCCTTGGCTATAAATACCCCCTCATTTGCACATGCAACGGACTTTTTTTCACCTCAGCTCCTCCCACATAGCCAAGAGAGTATGTAATATTTTCTTTGAGTAAGTAGTGGTTGCAATGCCCCACCCATGGGGTTAGTGATGTATGGTGTAGCGATGTGTCTTGGAACTTTTACTTAATTCACAAGCCTGCTAATAGGCCAACACGTTTTCACACATGTATTGTAACTGTTGTAAGATTAATATTAAACACTTGTGATGCATGTTGCTTTAACCTATGTTTCACACTCGAAATATTTCACTTGTTGTAATAAATAATCTGTTAATGAAAATGTGTTGCATATGATGTTAAAAATGTCTCGCCTGTGGTGGCTACTTTCTGAGACATCAAACAGACCTTTCACATAAAAATTTCTATAACGATCGTTGCACTCATGCGAAATCATCTGCTGAGTGTTGTAGATGTTATCTTCCCTTGTGTATTGTGACTACCACATCTATATGGATTGTTCCTCTGGAAGTTGTGCATGTCCTGTTGTGTTTTGTGTTCCTAGCAGAGTTGGGACTTACTCCGAACCGACCTGGGACTCACTCTCACCCTCTCCTTGTATAGTGAAAGAACCATTGATACAAGTAACACTTACAATCAATAGGCATGTGAACCTAACTTCTCAAAGACAAATCATACCACTGTCCTGTGCTCATAAGAAAGAGTTGAGGCAAATCTTTAAGATAATGGCAACCAGGCCATCATACCAGATGGGACTCCCACAGCAAATGGTGTGATGTTTAGTTGGGACTTCATATCGGGGTGATCCTCTAAATGTTGGCGGGTCCAACATTGTCAACACTACTATAGAGAAAAAACATTATGTTGGAAAAACCACCAAGATTGAAAATAAGTCACCATTATGATCATAATGACTAGTTATATATCCCACTCATTGAATATTAGCTAATATGTTATCTATGAATCATATTAAAGGACCAAGATGAATTGAATATGAATCAAGAATAGTCCCATTACACATGAAAATGGATATGAAGAGCCTTGAAAAATCACATGAAAAGTTACTTGTATCACTAGTTTGAAAACCTTTAGAAATTGCATAGCTATGTGATTACTTCCCATATCACATAATTTTGAGTTTTTCAAAGAGAATATTATTCATGGGGAGGTCATAGCAAGGTTTACTAAGTTAAGTTTCTCTTGATAGTTTTAGACCTGCCATCCTGTTAGGGGATCTCCCTAGTAAGAAGTCCCAACTAAACCTCGGACCATTTGTAGTAGGAGTCCTAGTAGTGGGTAGTAAATTTATGCCTTAATTGCGATAGCGTGCAAAGCTAAGAAATATATCCTTGTTGGAGGCAAGTGCGTGACCTTGCAGTGAGTCAAGAGAGATGCATGCGAAGGTTTTAACACACAGAGGGGAAAAGGAAGTGTGCCCCTTAGAAGCCTGTAATAGTACGCAACCTGAAAGGAACACATTAGCTGAATGACATCACAAATTGGAAAGAAGAATAGTCTTCAATCCAAAGTGATGATTTAAATCAACAACACACTTTAGTGAGATTTATACAATCACATATGGAATCATCCATACATCAATGCGTAAGTTAAAACTACATACATTTCTTAACTAATGAGAATAGTCGAACTACAATAACAACATATGCATGAAACGTGTTGGCTCTTTTACATTATATAAAAGTGAAAGTTTCATCCATACATATAACTATGAAAACCACTAGCCCTAATAGTGGAATGTTACATTCAACACTGCCTGCTCCTCCAAAGAGACGTACTCACTCTGCACTATGGAGAAACCAAGGCTCGTCACAATACTCTACAAGCCCTCTCTAATAAATGCCTAGAAAACTCTTGGCTGCCAAAATACCATTCTATGAGTTATGAGGTTCTATATATAGTAAAGGGTGGGGTGAACCTTGACATTCCCCTTTGTGACCCTTGGACTACCCTCATCACTCTTCAACAACATTACATATGGTTGTTTTCATTCCACTAATGGCACTTGGAATTTCACTTTACATTACATCTAATTACGACACTTATGACTCATATTAGTGAGGTGGCTGAGATAAATCATAACACAACTCGACATGACACTATTGACATGTACTGCCTAATTGTGGTTTCCATGTCAAACTCCTATGCTGTTAGTTGATGGATGTGTCCTTCAATGTGCTTTGTCTTCATCTCTACATAGCTTGGTTCTCTAGGATCTTCAATGGTATCGATCTTTGCAAGGTTGTTCCATGCATGTGTTTCTTCTACTTGCTACTTGACGTGCTTTGTGTATACATTCAATTGTGAGCAATAATTTTAGCATGTGCTCTTTCTCCATCCCATTCATCACTGCACCATGTTCTATTAACGTCCATGTTCTTGCAATCACTCATGATGAGACGATATCAAATACAAAATATCCTAATATACCATGATCCATTTCTTTCGGTTTCAGTTGCAAGTGATGAGGAGAGAGGATAATGCTCTCAAACCATGTAGAGCACATTTGAGGTCAGGATGAGAGGCTCTAGGGCAATATCGAGAAAAACTGCGCAGATGTCACTAGGAGGAAGATTTGCACAATCTAGGATAATAATGATAGTTGTGAGAGAGAACCCAACTCAAAGGTAGAATTGCACAGTTCATGGGAGAAAGACACGGTAGGGTGTCCATGGGACTACTGGACAATTTTACGTAGTGTTGAAGATGAGTACTAGGCAGTTCATCCAAGGGTCTAGCTGGGAACCACCGTAGTTTCTTTGGGGAAGGCAGTGCTGGAAGTAGGAGGCACAAGCAGGGAAATTTGGGTAGTTTTCTGGAGGAAGACAAGATTGGGCTACCGGGAGATGCTCGTCAAAACTAAACAATTCTGGGAGGCAATCCGTGACAGGCAGCAAGGGCTCCCAAACATAACTATGCAGTTTCTAGGCCAGGTGCAGATCGAGGGAGTAGTGAACTTGCCAGTAAAAACTACCCAATTTTCTGAGGGAGAGAAGAGCAGGCTAGTAGGGGGCCTACCTATTAGATCTACCCAATTTCTCGGGACAATCCAGTAACAAGAAACAGGGACCTAACTCACAATTTTGCACAGTTTCTATAGGAAGTACAAGGAAGGCAGTTGGACACGTTTTGCATAGTTTTGGGGATCATTGTAGGCTTGGGTGAAAGCATAATTCAGTTTTTCAGGTTGATGAGAGGGAGGCTTGCTGGGTGGTATTTGCGGAGGCAGAGACTAGATTGGATTCTGGGACAAATTCTATGATGTTTTGGGAGATAGTCAACTAACTCATTTATAGAATTTTACAGTTCAAGATACCCAGAGGATAGCCTCAATCTCTGTGTAGTTCTTGATAGTAATAATGCTCTCAAACCATGAAGAGCACACCATCAGGGGGAATCCCTATTAGTTCTGCACAATTTCTCAGGACATTGTAGTGATAGAAACAAGGACTTGTCCCATAGTTCTATGCAGTTTCTACAGGTAGTACAAGGCTAACATCTCGATAAGTTTTGCACAATTTTGTGTATCAATGTAGCCCTGGGTCAAAACTCAGTTCAGTTTTTCCAGTTGAGTAGAGGAAGACTTAATGTGTGATCTTTGTGAGAAGCATAGACTGGATTGGATTCTTGGAAAACTTCTGCGTTGTTCTAGGAGATAGTCAACTAACTCATTTCTAGAATTGTTCAGTGCAAGCTACTCAGAGGATAGTGTCAAGCTCTATGCAGTTTGGCAAGAGTGTTGGGTCACTCAGAGCTGAGACAATGCAATGTAGCTAGGTCGGGATCTGGTTGAAGGAGGGTTGTCTCGTCGATGGATTTTTAGGAAAAATGACTAGGTGTGAGAGAAAGTGAACTTGTGCATACATGACATTGTGATTACACACATAGCATAACTCAATGACAAGAAACCGCAAACCCACAAGACATACATGGAAAAGCATGACCCTCTGTGGGATTTTATAATGGTTAAAATGACAAGTGCGACACTTGGGATAGACTTTAGGACAACTGTGATGAAACTTGCATGAAAGTGCTTAAAAATTCTAGTGTGAGTGTGATGGGTGTTCACATAGCTAAGAAAATGCAAAAGCACAAATAAAAACCTTCAAAAACATCAGGACGACATCACAAGCATGACATAGCAATTGAAATGCCAAAGATGATAGTTGGTTCAACAAAAAAAATTGAAGGAAGACATGTAGCGGAAACACATGGAATTCCTTTCATTTCTTATGTATGGGAAACATATGAAAACACCAAGAATTCCCTCAAGCTACACTAAGAGATGTACTTCAAAATATGTACTTTACTTACCATACCTACCCTCAAGATGATATGCATCTCATGAATTTTGCATGAGGTCTCAATATTGTATGATAACTTGGTTTCTTGGTCCTTGTCCTCAACTCCTTGAGAATAATGTATCATGTCACCTTTTCCTGTAATCATTGAGAAATAGATCAACATAGTTTCAGTAGGTAGTGACCATTGTCAGGATGATCTCCATAGTTTTCCAGAGCAAGGCTAGGCTGCTCTATGCAATTTCTAGGAGCAAGTTTGCTGGACATTTAGAACAACAGTGTGTAATTTTGGGATGAAAAACACTATTACGAGATGAGGTCCTCGGAGGACACCTCTGTGCATTTTCAGAGTGCAATGTAACCTCAGAAGTTGAGGGACAAAACTGTGCATTTTCTGATGACAGGACACTATTATGGGATGGGGTCCTAGAAGGACACCTCTGCGCATTTTTTGAATGCAGGACAACTAGACTGCTCTGCACATTTTTGGAGAGGAGTGTTGGCTGCCTATCTACTCTTCTTATTTCTTAAGAGAATTGGTGGCTTCCTAACTGCTCTACACATTTCTGGAGAGAAATTCTAACTAGGTAGCTCACAAACAACATTGCACGGTTTCTGAAGGCAGTGGGTTCCAACTGGGGAAGAAAATTGGAGGAAACCACTACACAATTTTGGATGCCAATGGAGGCTTGGGTCTTTGCACATTGCGTAGTTCCAATAGGAAAGGGAGGAAGCGTGAGCATTGTAGAAGTGAAGAGTGCAGTTCTGAAAAGTTGGATGAGGCTAGGTTGCTCAAGAAACTAGCTAACTGTGAGATGAGTGAAACTGATGTAGACGGTGAGAGTTTTTGATTGTGATCACACATGAACACTTAGTGATATAGCATATACCATTCAAAACATAAAATAATACTTTTCTTGATGCAACAACCTTTGTGACAAGAGTGCATGAAGTGAGTGTGAAACATGTCTATGTAATGAGAACAACCCCTACGTACAAGATTTCCCCTTGAAGAAGAACAACATTCCCTTTGCATGTAAAACAATAATCCACATGCCCAAAGATGACACATACTACATAAATATGAGAACATGAACAAATATTAAGATCAAGGAGGGGGCTTGAGATCATCATCTTAACAATAACTGACCAAGGAACAATTGATCATATGATCCATAGTAGGCCGTGAAATTTTCTTGCAAGCCAAAATTTTGGAGGGTGGTTGTAGCCGCTACTACAGTTTCCAACATACAAGAAATAGTAGTATATTTTTATAAACTCTCATGAAAGAGTAAAGAAAGAACTTATTTTGGATATCAAATTAAGGAGGGCCTAAAGATGCAAGTAAAGCTTTTGGTTACCTAAATTAACTTCAACATATTGATGTACATCTTGTACAATAATGTTGAAAATCGGTGATAGTTGACTCTATGAAAGAACCTGTGGATATGCTTTATTAAAATGATTATTATACAAGAAAAATGAACAGATATTTATGATCGTAGTTGGGTATAAAGAGGAAGGTCGTAGATGCATGGAACTAGATGTGACGTTAATAATAGCTTGTTGAATAGTGTTTGATTCTATTTTAAATCTTACTATACTTTTTTTTAACATAAATAAAATTTTGATGTTTTCATTATGTTCCATTAATGTGGCAAGTGCATCGAAATTAATCTATATATGCTCATTTAGTTGTTATGATTGTTTGTCTAATAGTTTTATGTTGTTGTAATATGCTTACAAAATAATTCTTTTCTGTATATTGAGTTGAATGGACCAAGAAGATCCATAAGGAGAGTAAGTACATTTTCCACTCAAAATAATATCTTATTACTACCAATTCCTATGTTCAAGTGAAATAAAATAAAGAAGGTGGTGAATAGGTTTCTCAACCATGCAAAAAATCTAATGATAAAAAAAACCCTAGTCCAATGCATATGCAAGGCATGCTCAAGGAATGCACGAGATAAAGTAAGTGTTAAGTCATAGGAGCGCACGACATTTAGTTAAGAGTCTACATTGAATATTTACTCGTGTGAGAAAGCACATGACTCCTTAATGAATTTTCTACAACCATAATTAATAGGTTATTATTCATCTGCCTTAGTTGAAAGCTAGCAATTTGATTAGATATCTGAAAGGTACTATCCTGCAATATTTAAGACAAGAATTGAACTGAATTAGAACCTTTCTTTTAAAAACATTATTGTTGCATGGCCCAGTTTTCTAACCAAAAAAGGAAACAACATGACCAATGCCTTTAATTTTTGGATGGAGTCTTTGAGGTTTTGTGTAGCTATAAGCAAGTTGATACCAAAGTTGAGACCTCTCATGGTATACTAAGAAAGATATTTGTGAAGAGAAGATAAAATATTCAAGGCTTCATAGCCTATTTTTTATTAAAATCAAGGATAATGCTCTCAATATCACTAGTGTCAATGGCTATGTATTATGTACAACAATTACCATCTCACTAGATTTTATTAGCTAGTATGCATAGGGAAAGGAATGCCTTCATGCTTATGAATTTCTTCCAAGTAGATATATTGAAGAGGACCTTCACATTGATGAGCATCAAGTGGTGGTTTCATATAAATAACTATTTACAATAGTTTTGGAGTTTCATAAACATTAGATTGGCTTACCTTTCATAAGTGATATGTATCCCAAAAAATGGGCAAACCCAAGCAATAGCCCCTTGATTTGAATGATAAAAAAAGAGTGACGTATAAGAGTGTTGATGCCTCTAAAATTGCTACATAAACATCGGGGAAAACCACCCGGTCTAGACCTTAGTGCAACTCCTTTTCCATTTGGCGTGGTGGCTCCGACTGGATATAATGGGACCAGTTTCCTAGTGATATATGAGTTGATGGGTGATTGGTTTGTAGTATATAACGAAGGTGATAATTGTTTAATCCTACAATGCAAAAATATACAAAGATAACTAATCTAGCCCATGTATCTTATCAACAACACGATTTTTTATTGTTTCTATTATACAAATAACCATAAAGATAACTTATTCATAAAATAGAAATATGCATTCATATGATGATTACTTTGTTTAAGTAGTTAAACAAAGTAATAATAAAACATTATCGCATTGATCATAATATATATCACTAACATATATATCCAAAATATAACAATTCTAAAACATTCAGAAATGACAAGCTGAAGAATTGCTTGAAAAACATATATATATATATATATATATATATATATATATATATATATATATATAATATATAATATATATATATATATAATATATATATATAATAGCAATTTTGAGAAATGTTCATTCACATAGAGAAATAAGACAAAAATAGTGATAATAGTACCATATGCATTTGAATTCCCTCGATGTAAACAACATTCAGATTGTGCTTTCCTATTTGAGAACACCTTCAAAAGATGCAAAAGTGCAAATCTTATAAAAGCCTCTTTGACAAAAATGCAGAACTTTGGTCCAACTTTTGATATAAAAAAAATATTAGAAGTACAATAGTGCAACTCCCAAGTCAAGTTTTAATACAAATTGAGGACCCTTTCTAAATACATGAAAGGGTCTTAAATACGAAAAATAAAAACAAACTATCAATAAAAATAGCTATGCGTTGGTCTAACTATAGACATATAAATCTGGGATTCATCATGAAAATAGCGGTGCTATAGCGGTTGAATGAATTCATTGTATCGACTTATTTTCCTATGATTGCAGATGACAGATTATGAGCATAGGCTGGATTTCTAGAGGCTCACTCATTTTGGAGTGTAGTTGAGCTATAAAGGTGGTGTCAGAGAGTTCGAAGATCATGCAGTTGATTGCATCTAAAAGTCATTTCATGGCCATCTGCTGGCTATGTGGCTTGACTGGGAAAAACTAGAATGTTTCCTATGTCAAGCTTTGGATTCCTCTAATCTGTTTTTCCCTGTGTGCTAGCCCTTGTTTCCAATGTTGTTCTAAATACTTTGATTTTGGGAGTTTACATGGAGAGAAATAAATGATCAAATTAGGCATATGAGAACTTTTATTTATCAATTCGATGAGACCATTTGTTGTAGTTCTACATCTAGAGGTTGCTCTTTTAGCTTTCATTAGTTGGGACTCCCATTCGGAAAACATGATTTCTTTACGCGATTCTTGTATTCTTGGCAAGTTGGAAACCATTCCTTCTGTGGAATCTTGCCAAGACAGAAAATTGGTTAACCTTTCATCTATCTTTTCCAATTCAAGCATGGCATCCACTACCTTCTCAATCAATTATGTAGAGATATCACGTAAGGGGTCAGCCAATGATATGTTGTGGCAAAGAATATCCAACTTTTGGGACAAGGCTTTGGTTATTTCCAAGGCTTCTGTTCTAAATTCACCTACCTGTGGACAACCCTTGTACCTTTCTATATGTTCCTTCATTTGTATAATTAGATCATCCTTTGCCTTCTTTTCTTGCTCACTTAACATCTGAAGCTTGCTCAATTCCTGAGACAACTCCTAATGTTTATGGAGAGTTTTCTCATCAATTATCTATTTTTCCAGTTTCAATTGCTCTTAGAATCACTCATTTTGCTGCCTCTACTCTATTATCTATTGTTCAAGTTGATTTATCTTTTGTTGTTTCTCTGCCGATTGCAGCTCATGTTGGGTAATCATCTAATCCTTCTCCCTCATCAGATGGTTGACCTCCGAGGCTTTATCCATTGTCACCGTTGTGTAAGATCATGCATACTGAGATAGCTTTGTTAAATCCTCAGAGGGGTTGACTTCTACTTTCCATACCACGTTCATCATTTCTGCCTAAGGAGTTAAAAGAGGACTTTGATCAATTTTCCTCTTCTTTCTCTATCTTTTAACTACAGCCCTATGCTTCGCACTGTAGAAGACATCGAGAAGTAGTATTTCATCAGTTTGTAGTACAATCTCCTCTGTTGGATTCTCCGGAATAATCTCTATGTCTTGTTGAATTCGGTGTAGGCCACTTGTCCCTTCAATTGGAATAGTAATAACTTCTGGCTTTTACACAGTAGGCATTTTTAGTGTAGTGATCTCTTGGGAAATATTCCGGTTATTGATGATTGAGTTGAACTGCTCCCATTCCTTGATCAATTTAGGATCAATATTGATATTCGTATCAAGGGGCTCACTTTTTCCTTCTTGTGTCTACTCCCTTTCTGGGGTATTTTCCTTTTTAGGAGTCTTTTCAATTATTTGATCTTCATAGTGGACTTCTAGTTGCACCATAGAGGTAGTATTTAAGAAGTCCAGAGGTAGCATTTCCAATCTCTGTGTCCTAAACTTGTAAAATTCCTCTAGTCCCTCCGCACCCAATTTGATTTTTGCTAGTTGTTTTACTTCATAAAATAACTCGGTTGAAGCAAAAAAATCATCATAACTATCCTTCTCATGTTCAAACTTGGCGATTTTGGCCAGAGAAGTGACATTGTAGGCAACAGATTTAGGATCATATTGTCTTTTTGGGATGACTGCTAACTTTAACATTTTTATTTTCTCAGCTTCCTTCTCTACATGTTTGAAGTCATGCAGCGTGATAGCTCCACATTGGAGGGGGAATGAAGGCCACATATTCTTTTTAGACTCCTTTGGGTTCCTTGACATCCCTTCTACTCTTATCTCATATGCTAACTCTCTAACAAGTAACTTATCAAGGATGTATAAGCAAAGGACATGTGGGTCAGTAGTGCTGTCGAAAAGTCTGATGTAAGTGAAATTTTCTTCACCAAACCAAATACCAATTGCAGTTACGTCAACACAGGCTTCCTCAGACAACCTAGGAGCGGGTTTATTAAATATGGCATAATACACAGGGAGGATGAAACCATGACATATTCTATAAAGATGATTTTTGTAATGGGCTTTCCAAAATTCCTTATGATAGATATGAATGGGGTTAGGGTCCTTTGGAGTCCATTTCTATCCCAAAATGGGATACTTAGAATTGAAACAGATTGTGTCCAAAATATAGGCACTCATATAAAACGGGGGTATCACCTAGGTAGTTACAAATCTGTTTTTCCTATAATTGAGTATTTGCTTGGCCATTTTATCAAACAAAATGGTCACCCAATCCACGATATAAGAATTAACTGCATCCTCCATTAAAGATACCGTCTCAATAGAAAATTTGGTAGAATCATGGACTCTAAAGAGTCTACACATAATAGCTCCAACATAACTGTAAGGAGATGCCAATGAGTTGATGGAGTACATACCCGATGATTCATGCTTGTGCTTGGTCGGAAAATGCCTCCATTGTCTGATAGGGTCCAATTCGATGGTGTTTTCTTTGCTGAAATCCTACAAGAATTCTTTGTTATATTGCTTTTGCGGTTTAGGAAAATTGTACACTATTTTCATATCTTCTGCTCTGAACAACCTGAACATTCTTCCATCAGCGGTAAAGAAATTTTTGTTTGTGATATTGATGCTTTCAATAACCCATTTGACGAAGTCATTATGGGGTAAAACCTTGGTGCGGGCTACTATTCTATGAAAAAAGGTGCTGGCCAAATCCTTAAGAGTGTTCTTTGACTTGTTAGTGGAATCCGTTGTTGCCACTTCTTCAATCTCTTCTGGGTCTTCAGCTTCTAGAAAATTGTATATACTCTCCCATGAAGCTTTTCATAGATCGAGGCAAGTAGTATCTAATATGAAGACCTTCTTCACTGGTTCTTCTTTGGCTACGACGGGGGCCTTTGGTTTCTTTGATTTCCTCGTCATTTCAGCTGGATTCATCAACTCAGACTTGCTCTACAAAAGAAACAAAAGAACGTAACAGAGAAAATCTTGTTCAAAGCCAACACAAAATACAAAAGATTAATGGTGATTCAATCGTGATAATAAATATGAACTCAAATATTACCACAGATGAAATCCTCGAAGGATTCAACCTTAACTACTCAATTAATGAAAAACGTAACTGCCAATCGTGATACTTAAATGTCATAATGATATGTCACATCGCACATATTAGTAATGGTCTTTTAAAGTGAATCTCGTGACTTTCCTGATCAGCGATTAGTGAAAATCGCATATCGTAGATCGCAGATTGGGAGGCACAAAGGTTAAGCTTTAGCTGTTTCCATTCATAGCTCTGATTGCAATAAAAGTGAGTTATCATGGGAAGGCGGGATAATCAATAAATCCTTTTGTTTTTTTTCTTATAATTGATTTAAGGTTTAACCCACAAACATTCTTTTAACAACCTTTTATCGAAATGTGCGCTTTTAATGAAATCACATTGGCAATTGCCAATATAGAGAGTTATGTTCTCCATGCTTTCAGCGATGGCCAATTGTGATCGGATGATCGCATCAAGATATTTGAGTGGACTATTGGAATGCTTCTTTGTTAACTTGTGGTTTGTGATTTCCGATAGAATTATCGCATTGGAGATTACCAATGACAACCTTGTAAGTCTATCCTTTGAATAAAGGGTGCGACATATTATTTTACATTTGTTTTACAAAAAGTTATTCGTTGATACTTATATCGGATTGGACCTTTTAATAAGGACTTTCATGTGTTATGTGGTTAAATCAAAGTTTGTGATTATTATTTAATTATTGATTTTAACTAAGTCTTAAAAAGGAGACTCATTTCTTGTTAAATTTTTGGATGAAAATTTTGAAATGAGGAGGGTTGTTGTATAGCACAACAATTGGCGATTCACTGGGAGAAACAGTTATCTTTGAGAAATTAATGCAATATCTATAACTTTCTTGATTTGGAAACCATTGAGGATAAAGAAAATAACCTAAGAACAATTAGATAAATATTAACTCTGAATATAATAAAAAAATTGTAATTCCTTTTCCATTATTAAAAATAAAAACATCCTGGGTTTATTCAAGCTTTGATTGGTTGATATAGATAAAGTAGAGGGCTTCTCCAACTTAGCTTTTAAGTTTAATCTATTGTCACGGGTAGTGCCTCTACTACCAGTAGACGTTTATAGTCTCGACAAGGTTTCCTTTCAACCATTTAATCATTCATTGTCCCATCCATCTAAGAGTATAATTTTTGAAAGATAAATTCAAAAAGATATGTTTACACATATTTTTTTTCTTTCTGTGTTTTCTATTGTTTCAATTTCTTTAAAATATAAAAAGCCATTGTCCTGGTTTGGTGGCTAGCTATTGACAATGCCATCCACTAGTTGTAATTAAATTGAACAAGTTGGCTCGTGATGAGACCCCTTGTCTTATGATTATAAGCCATTACCCCATTTTCATATGCAGTGTTGGTAATGTCAGTTTAATTAGTTCCCTGTGATCATGGTAAGCAGGCTCATGATGAGACCCCTTACATTTTATATCAGACATATTTTAGAATTACACTCTAAAAAATCATAAACTTAATGGATGGGGTGAATGATTTTCTCCTTAAGATTCTATGGATGACAATTTTAGAGTTGTAGACGTTAAGTTTTGAAAAGTCTTTACTTTTTTACAAATAACCTCTCTTGGCTCTTTAAAACTTGGAATGATTTACAGTATTTTCAAGGCTTGTGAAGGTTTTACAAATCTAAAAGAGGTTCTCACAGTTTTATTTTATCTAACTTTCTAAAAATGCAGTCTTATCCTTAAAGGCTTCCATCTATCGAAAGTAAGTATTTACAATATTTCCTTAAATAAATTTTCAAAAGTAAAATGTAATTGGAAGACTATTTACAACCTTATTTTCTACAAATAAGAAAAAATCCAAAATAAACAAATTTGCATAATGAATATTTACAAGTAAGAAGGAGTTACCTCCTTAAGTAAAGAATTTTTTCAAGATAAGCCAATTGACAGGAAGAGAATCTCTCTTTCCTAATAGGTCTTGCAATATGAATGTTGATGAGCCTATATTCTCAATTATTTGAAATGGTCCAATCCACATTTTTAGAAATTTAGTATGTTTTCCTTTCTCTTCACGCACTTTGTCCCATTTCAAAACAAGATCACCAATTTGTAAAAATTTTGGGCTAGTAGAATTTGTATCAAAAGAAGATTTAATAATTTGTTGATGTTTTGCATGTGTAATTTTGGCGTTTTCCCTTTCTTCTTCTAATTTAAGGATTTTATCATATCTTAATTGAATAGAAGAGGAGGGATTTTCTTCAATAAATTGCACTAGGGCTAGAGATGGGAGTACTAAGTTTGTTGGTATCACAACTTGTTTCCCATACACTAAGTTGAATGGAGAAGTACCTATTGAGGTCTTCTGTGTTATGTGGTCTGCCCATAATGCAAATATCAAAGATTTGTGCCAATTCTTTTGATTCTCGTCAACAACTCTCTTAATAATTTTGATAAGATTTTTGTTCGATGATTCTGCTAAACCATTACCCTAAGGATAGTAGTTTGCATAATATTTCAATTTAAATCCTCTCTTGAGAGCAAATTCAAGTAAGGTATTTCCAGAAAAATAAGATGCATTATAAAAAATGAGAGCATTAGGTACACCAAACCTAGTAATGATGAATTGATCGATGAACTCAATGATTGCATCAGAGTTAGATACCTTCAAAGGAATTGCCTCTACCCACTTTGTGAAGTAATATGTGGCTGTAAGGATATATCTGTGCTGCTTGGAAGAATGTGGAACAATCTCTCCTATGATATCTAGTGTGCATTATTCGAATGGTTGTTCAATGTTGACTAGTTGCAAAAGAAAGGCTAGTTTTCTTTGTTTTCCACTAGAAGTTTGGAAAATTTTGCATTTCCTTACATAGTCATGGGCATCTTTGAATAAAGTGGGCTAATAATATCCAGCATGTATTATCTTGTGAGCTATTGTATCACCTCCAAAATGTCAACCTATTGGACCATCATGTAATTCCTGCAACACCTTTTGTGCTTTAGTTTTTTGAAGGCATCTTAACAAAACCTAATCATAATTCCTTCTAAATAACACATCAACAATGATTTCAAAGTGTTTTTCTTTCAATCTCAAGGCACGTTTTCTTTTATAAGAGATATTAGGAGGAGCATATCCATTTTTTATATAAAAGACCATATCTGCATATTGAGATTCAGAGTTCATAATACTTATCTCATTTATTTGAAGAGCATTGTTTGAATCTTCATGTTTTGGAATGTTAGAAGCTCCTACTAACAACCTACAAAAGCCTTAACCTCTAACAATTTTTGTTGGTTTAATATCTAAATCATATTCTTCTAATGTTGTAACCTTGTTGGCTCTCTTCTCTCCCACTTCCCTTTGGACTAGTAATTGTCTCACTATCGAGAATGGAACTATTACTTTTCTATGAGTCTTTAGGAGGAATGGCATAAAGTGTTTAACAGATTTGAACACAGCAAAATCTTTCTTTTCTACTTTGGAATAATTAAGTTTAGGACCTTGTAGATTAGAACTAAAAATGGATATGGGTGCTTCAACTTGCTGATCATTGATTTGTGTCAACACAGCTACATAAGAAGTTTTAGATGCTAAAGTATACAAAATTAAATGGTTAGAAAAAATTGGGATATTCAATGCAGGAGCATTAATGATCACTTGTTTTGATTGTATCAAAGGCTTCTTTTTCTTCATGACCCCATTTGAAAACTGATTTTTTCTTAATCATGGTCTGTAATGGTAAAACAATCTGCGAAAGATCACAAACAAATATTTTTACAAAATTTATTTGACCTAAAAATGATTGCATTGATTTTTTATTGTGTGGCAGAGGAATTTTAGAAATCTCCTTGATTCTTTCTGGATCAATATAAATGCCATTTTCAGATATGATAAAGCCTAGGAGTTTACCTTCATTAAGAGTGAAGAATGATTTCTTGGGATTTAATGAAATACCATACCTTTTACAACGTTTAAATATTTGTTTCAAATCATGCAAATGATTCTCTCTTTTCTTGGAGAAGGCAGTTATGTCGTCTAAGTAGATAACAATTGACCTATTAATCAAACCCTTAAATGATATATCCATTGGTCTTTGGAAGGTAGCTCCAGCATTAATCAAACCGAAAGGCATTTTCTGGTAGGCATTTTCTGGTAGGCAATGGGAAATTATCCTTTTGGCTTGCCTTATTGAGATTTATGAAATCAATGTAGATCCTAATATCACCATTCTTCTTCCTGACAAGTACTAAGTTAGAAACCCATTTGGAATGTTTCACTGGGAAAATTATCTTTGCTTTCAAGAGTTTATTCAACTCTACTTTGATCTAAATCTCTAGATTCAGATGAATTTTCCTCAATTTTCGCTGCACAAGTTTCTCCTCAGAAATCATTGGAATTGCGTGTTGTATGATAAAAGTATCATACGTTTTTAGATCATCATAATTCCAAGAGAAAACATTTTTATATTTATTCAACAATCTGATAAAGGCAAATCTTTCTTCTCGAGTGAGCCCTAGTCTCAGATTAATATTTTGTGGTTTGGCCTCAGTGCCAACATTTATTAATTCAAACTTCAAAGTAGAGCTTTGGAGTTTTGAACTAATGACTTGTTTAAACCTATCCTTGATATCATAAATATCTTCAAGTTTGACCATAGATTTAGGTATGGAGTTCTCCTCTGGTCTTTGCTTTATTTGAAGATCGTGGTCATTCCCATCAATAATCTAGTCATCATAGGATTTCTCAGAAGCTAAGAAATTCAAAATGTCTTCATCATGATTAAATACCCTCCAATTGGTAACATTTTCTGGAATGGATGGTATAAAAATCAATTCGATTGAAAACCTATCAAGGTTGTAATCCTCCGATGGAAGGAGCTTAGAAGCAACATTGGCTAATAAATCAGCTACTGCATTCTAATATCTAGGAATGGGAGAAATATTAAATGCTAGAAAATGAGATATGAGGTCTTGAACCAAGGACTGATAATGCTTGAGGTGTCCTGAAAGGCAATGGATAGTATTCCTTACATGTTTGATGACAATCTCGGAATCACCAAAAACTTTTAGATATTGAACCTTCAGGCTCAGGCCTATTGCTTTATAAAGCCCTTGAATCAATGCCTCATATTCAACAATATTATCTGTACACTCAAATTCTAGTCTACATGATAACATAGTTTTTCCCCCTCTGGACTAACTAAAATACATCCTGCTCCTGCACCATCATTGGATTTTGACCCATCAAAATATAGAGACCAAAATACAAGCTTATCTACAGTTTTATTTACAACTTATTCAGCAATAGTAACACACCTTCATGTATCTGTATGAAAAAAAAATTTATCTGTGATGTGAAACTATTAACAGAAAAAGTTGATAATTGAGCGTTAAAATTACTAAAGAATGATTCGGCTGAGTAATTTCCAAGAATACTATTATTGAAAACTATGGGTTTCTTTTCCTACTCAAACTTTGTTATAGTATGGGTCATGTGTTTCTCCCGATCGATCTTAATTTGATTTGGTTTCCCTTTGTAGGGAAGCCACATATGAGACCAATCAGTAGAAATGTAACCATGGAGTTTCTCAGACCAATCCATGCTTAAAATTAACCCATAAAACTCAGGGATGTCAGCAATCAATATCTCAATTCTTTGGACCACTATAGGATTAGTTGATAAACTAATGGTGACTGAATTAATCTCTCCTAATACTTGAACCTTATTTCGATCGAACTAAACAATATGCACTGCAGAGTTTTGGGGCTCAATGTTCAATTTTGAGCAAACCGAGGCTGGCATTATGTTTGATGAGGCCCCTGAATCTATTAAGCAGTTGTGTGGATTTCTACTGTAGATTTCATAGGTCAAGAGAAAAGGAGGAGTATGAGAATTAGATCTATCTCCGATCAAAATGACATCAATACCATCTACTCTATCTGATGGTGGCTTACTTGTTCCTTTAGCCGCCTTGGATAGTATAGCATTTGGAAAAGGAGAAGAAGGTATTGTATTTAACTCTTTGAGTAGTAATTTCTGTTGATGTTTGAGCTTGCTAATCTCAAACAAAGAGATATTCACTCTAGTCTTCTTCATGTCTTCTATAATGTTGTAATCCATAGAGGCAAAGACAACCAATGTATTTGATGATGAGGGCAGATTGGAAGATAATGGCTGATTTTGAGTAGGAAACACAATAGATTTCTTCATGGGAGCCTTATCTTTGGCAGTAGGGCTTGCATTTTTCTTCTTTTGAGTTGGTTGAACAGGCTCTACAATGAATTTACTTTTGGTACTTACTGGGAGAGCTTCCTGTCCACTTTCAATATCAAAATTAGGAAAAATGAACTCCCGCATACCGTGACATTCAACTACCTCATCTTCTTCTGTTTCCTCAAATGACAAGACTATGTCTTCATCCTCATCATTATCTGGATCTGATTTTGCATTAGATATGGCATTAGGTGGTTCTGATTCAACTCTTTTGAAGTTCCTAAATGGCTTTTTAGTGGAGATTTCAGCTACATGTTTCTTTATCTCTACCATTTCATTAGACATAATCTTTAAAAAAAATTGCAAACCCTCCATATCGTAAGGATATTTAGCTGCTTTTTTCTTTGAATCATCTTTAAAAGTAACTTTTTTGGACTTTCTCTCCTCAAGATCGGTTTTCTTTTCTAAAGTGATGATATTTTTCTCAACGGCGATCACTTCTTTCATATTCTCTACTAAAGTGGGCTTTGTAGCTCTATCAACGAAGATTGCTACATTCAAAGGTAAAGCAGATATATACCATTCACTTCGGACTTCTTTGCTAGGTTTAGACATAGCACGAATTTTATTTAAGAGTTTATTAAATCGGGTGCAGGCATTGCAACTGCCCCTGGATTTGCCCATGGCCTTAGTTTTCGTTAATTGTGTGTCATTGTTGTGCTGATAGCAGAATAATTTGAGGATGTAGTTACAAGTGGTTGGGAAAAGGATGTCGGAGTACCTATACACTATTGGACAATCATATGAAGTTGGGGAGTGGATGGTTGACTTTGCAATGGATTGGATGAAATAGATGATGATGATGAAAGAGTCTTACTGTCAAACTCTTCAGGTGTCTTCCTAGCTCTTTTCCTTTTAGGCAGAGGAAATTATGTTGGTTCAATACCAATATTTTCACATTGTAATCTTGTAAGAGGATGAGAAGGAATGTATTGCGAAGTCACACTGCCTTGGGATAACTAAAAATTTTCTTGAGATATTGAAAACCCTTGAAGTTTATGAATTAAAGACTAAAATTCAGGGGGTTCAAGTGTGGATTTGTCTAATATGTTCAAGTTTTTAGCAATAGTTGTTGTATTTTCAACTTCTCGCTTGAAAATTGGAGATTTAGAATGTGAGGGAGAAGTTGGAGGAGATGACGAGGGAGATTTACTCTCAGAATGGGCTATCGATTTGGATTTGCTCGCCATTCATAGTTTAGGCCCTCCTTCTAGCACCAAAAAAGTTAATGCCTCTAAAATCACTGTATCAACATCGGGGAAAACCACTCGGTCCAGACCTTAGTGCAGCTCCTTTTCTGTTTGGTGTGGTGGCTCCGACTGGATATAATGGGACCAGTTTCCCAGTGATATATGAGTTGATGGGTGATTGGTTTGTAGTGTATAATGAAGGTGATAAGTGTTTTATCCTACAATGTAAAAATATACAAACATAACTAATCTAACGTAGGTATCTTATCAACAACACGATTTTCGATTGTTTCTATTATACAAATAACTATCAAGATGACTTATTCCTAAAATAGAAATATGTATTCATATGATGATTACTTTGTTTAAGTAGTTACACAAAGTAATAATAAAACATTATCGTATTGAACATAATATATATCACTAAAATATATATCCAAATGATAACAATTCTAAAACGTTTAAAAATGACAAGCTGAAGAATTGCTTGAAAAACATATATATATTGATAATAGCAATTTTGAGAAATGTTCATTCACATAGAGAAATAAGACAAAAACAGTGATAATAGTACTGTATGCATTTGAATTCTCCCAATGTAAACAACATTTAGATTCTGCTTTCCTATTTGAGAACACCTTCAAAAGATGCAAAAGTGAAAATCTTATAAAAGCCTCTTTGACAAAAATGCAAAACTTTGGTCCAACTTTTGATATAAAAAAGTATTAGAAGTACAATAGTGCAACTCCCAAGTCAAGTTTTAATACAAATTGAGGACCTTTTCTAAATACATGAAAGGGTCTTAAATACTAAAAATAAAAACAAACTATCAATAAAAATTGCTATGCGCTGGTCTAATTATAGACATATAAATCTAGGATTCATCATGAAAATAACAGTCTTGTAGCGATTGAATGAATTCATTATATCGACTTCTTTTCCTATGATTGCGGTTGAAAGATTGCGAGAATAAGCTAGATTTCTAGAGGCTGACTCATCCTGGAGTGTAGCTGAGTTGTATAGGTGGCGTCGGAGAGTTCGGAGATCATGCAGTTGATTGCATCTGAAAGACATGTCATGGCGATCTGCTCACTATGTGGCTTTACTAGGAAAAACCAGAATGCTTCCCATGTCAAGCTTTGGATTCCTCCAATCTATTTTTCCCTGTGTGCTAGCTCCTGTTTCCAATGCTATTCCAATGACTTTGCTTTTGGGAGTTTACCTGGAGAGAAATCAGTGATCAAATTAGACATATTCAAACTATTATTTATCAATTCGATCAAACCATTTTTTGTAGTTCTGCATCTAGAGGTTGCTCTTTCAGCTTTCATTAGTTGGGACTCCCATTCGGAAAATAGGATTTCCTTATGTGATTCTTGTATTCTTGGTAGGTTGGGAGCCATTTCTTCTGTGGAATCTTGCTAGGATAGAAAATTGGTTAACCTTTCATCTATCTTTTCCAATTCAAGCCTAGCATCCACTACCTTCTCAATCAATGATGCAGAGATATCACATAAGGGGTTGGCCAATGATATGTTGTGGCAAAGAATATCCAACTATCAGGACAACGCTTTGGTTATTTCCAAGGCTTTTGTTTTAAATTCGCCTACCTATGGATAACCCTTGTACTTTTCTATCTGTTCCTTCATTTTTGTAATTTGATCATCCTTTGCCTTCTTTTCTTCCTCACTTAACATCTAAAACCTACTCAATTCCTGAGACAACTCCTGTTGTTTATGGAGAGTCTGCTCATCAATTCTTTGTTTCTCCAGTTTCAACTACTCCTTTAATCGCTCATTTTGTTGCCTCTGCTCTATTAACTGATGTTCAAGCTGATTTATCTTTTTTTGTTGCTCTGTCGATTACAGCTCAAGTTTTGTAATCATCTGATTCTTTTCCCTCATCAAATGGTTCACTTCTGAGGCTTTATCCATTGTCGCCATTGTGTAAGCTCCTGCATACTGAGATAGCTTTGTTAAATCCCCGTAGGGATTGACTTCTGCTTTCCATACCATGTTCATCATTACTGCATGAGGAGTTAAAAGAGGACTTTGATCAATTTTCCTCTTCTTTCTATATATTTTAACTAGAGCCCTATGCTTCAAACTGTAGAAGACATTGAGAGGCGGTATTTCATCAGTTTGTAGTATAATCTCCTCTGTTGGATTCTCGGGAATGATCTCTATGTCCTACTAAATTTTGGGTAGACCGCTTGTCCCTTCAATCGGAACAGTAATAACTTCTGGCTTTTGCACTATTGGCATTTTTGGTGTAGTGGGCTCTTGGGAAATATTTGGGTTATTGATGATTGAGTTGAACTTCTCTCATTACTTGATCAATTTAGGATCAATATTGATATTCGTATCAAGGGGCTCACTTTTTCCTTCCTATGTCTGCTCCCTTTCTGGGGTATTTTCCTTTTCAGGAGTCTTTTCAATAATTTGATCTTCATAGTGGCCTTCTAGTTGCACCATAGAGGTAGTATTTAATAAGTCCAGAGGTAGCGTTTCCAATCTCTATGTCCTGAACTTGTAAAATTCCTCTAGTCCATCCACTCCCAATTTGATTTTTTCTAGTTGTTTTACTTCAGAAAATAACTTGGTTGAAGCAAACAAATCATCATAACTATCCTTCTCATGTTCAAACTTGGCGATTTTGGCGTGATAAGTGACATTGTACGCAACAGATTTAGGATCATACTGCCTTTTTTGGGATGACCGCTAACTTTAACATTTTTATTTTCTCAGCTTCCTTCTCTGCATGTTTGAAGTCATGCAGCGTGAAAGCTCCACATCAGAGGGGGAATGAAGGCCACATATGCTTTTTAGACTCCTTTAGGTTCCTTGACATCCCTTCTACTCTTATCTGATATGCTAACTCTCTAGCAAGTAACTTATCAGGGATGTATAAGGGAAGGACATGTGGGTTAGTAATGTTGCGAAAAGTCTCATGTAAGTGAACTTTTCTTCACCAAACCAACTACCAATTGTAGTTAGGTCGACACAGGCTTCCTTGGACAACATAGGAGTAGGTTTATTGAATATGGCATAATACACGGGGAGGATGAAACCATGACAGATTCTATAAAGATGATTTTTGTAATGGGCTTTCCAAAATTCCTTATGATAGATATGAATGGGGTTAGGGTCTTGTGGAGTCCATTTCCATCCCGAAATGGGATACTCAAAATTGAAACAGATTGTGTCCAAAATATAGGCATTCATATAAAACGGGAGTATCACCTTGGTAGTCACAAATATGTTTTTCTTATAATCAAGTATTTGGTTGGCCATTTTATCAGAAAAAATTGTCACCCAATCCATGATATAGGAATTAACTGCAACCTCCATTAAAGGTACCATCTCAATAGAAAACTTGACAGAATCATGGACTCCAAAGAGTGTGCACATCAAAGCTCTAACATAACAGTAAGGAAATGCCAATGAGTCGACGGATTACATACCTGATAGGGTCGAAAAATGCCTCCGTTGTCTGATAGGGTCCGATTCGATGGCATTTTCTTTGGCGAAAGCCTCCAAGAATGCTTTGTTATATCACTTCTGCGGTTCAGCGAAATGGTACATTCTTTTGATATCTTATGCTCTGAACGACCTGAACATTCTTCCATCAGTTGTAAAGAAAGTTTTGTCTGTGATATTGATGCTTTTAATAACCCATCTGACCAAGTCATTGTAGGGTAAAACCTTGGCGCGGGCTTCTATTCTATAAAGAAAGGAGCTGGCCAAATCCTTAAGAGTCTTCTATGACTTGTCAGTGGAATTGGTTGTTGCAACTTCTTTAATCTCTTCTAGATCTTCAGCTTCCAACAAATTGTATATACTCTCCCATGAAGCTTTGCCTAGACCAAGGTAGGTAGTATCCGATATCAAGACCTTCGTCACTAGTTCTTCTTTGGCTATGACGAGGGCCTTTGGTTTCTTTGATTTCTTCATCATTCTAGTTGGATTTTTCAACTCATACTTTCTCTACAAAAGAAACAAAAGAATGTAACATAGAAAATCTCGTTCAAAGCCAACACAGAATACAAAAGATTAATGGTAATTCAAGCATGATAAGTAATATGAACTCAAATATTACCACAGATGAAATCCTCGAAGGATTCAACCTTAACTGCTCAATTAATCACTCTGTAACTGCCAATTATGATACTTAAATGTCATAATGATATGTCGCATTGCACATATTAGTAACGGTCTTTTAAAGTGAATCTCATGACTTTTCCGATGAGTGACTAGCGAAAATCGCATATCGCAGATTGGGAGGCACAAAGGTTAATCTTTAGTTGTTTCCATTCATAGCTCCGATTGCAATAAAAATGAGTTATCAAGGGAAGGCGAGATAATCAATAAATGATTTTGTTTTTCGCTTATAATTGATTTAAGGTTTAAACCCGCAAACATTCGTTTAACAACCTTTTATCGAAAAGTGCACTTTTAATGAAATCGCATTGGCAATTGCCAATATAGACAGTTATGTGCACCATGATTTCAACAATGGCCAAATGTGATCGGATAATCGCATCAGGAGATTTGAGTGGACTATTGGAATGCTTCTTTTTTACCTTGCGATTTGCGTTTTCCGATTGCATTATCGCATCAGAGATTACCAATGGGAGCCTTTTAAGTCTATCCTTTAAATAAAGGGTGCGACATATTATTTTACATTTGCTTTACAAAAAGCTCTTGGTTGATATTTATATCGGATAAAACCTTTTCATAAGGACTTTCATGTGTTATGTTGTTAAATCAAAGGTTGTGATTATTATTGAATTATTGAGTTTAACTAAGTCTTAAAAAGGGGACCCATTTCTTGTTAAAGTTTTGGATGACAATTTTCTGATGGGGAGGGTCCATGCAACGTGGGCTTAGCGTTCTTGTTGTTTGTTGTGTCTTCCATTCTCATAGAGTTGGATTAAGGCAAAGGTGAGGGAGTTGAAGATGAGATCAAGGAATTGAATTTTCAATGTGGGACGAAAACTCATGGGAGTGTTAGGTTTGTTGGTTAGTCATGCACACTCACTTTATGATGGTTTTCTTAGTTTTATTCACTACAAATCCAACCATGTGTCCATGTATTGTGAGTCTTCCCTCCAAAAGGACCAAAACTTCCCTCCACACCACCTGATATTGATACCGAGGGAGATATATATTTGATTCCACACCTTCTTTGTCATTGGGCAGTGAAGGAAGAGATGGTCTATGTCTTTAATATGTTCCTTGCAAAAGAAACATCGTGATGGTCCATGTATAGATTGACGATTTAGATTTTCATCTCTAGGCACTTTGTTGATAATATGCACCACATGAACAACCAAGATTTGTGTGATGCCTTAAGATTCCAAAGGGGTCGTCACCACCAAAAATCCCCACTGGTTCTTGTTCCGATATAAGGAAATTATATTCATCCTAGTATGTATAATGATTGTGAAGGGATGCAACCTAGATGATTTCATCCTCTCATTTAGTTATTCTGAAATGTGACTGATCAAGTGCCCCAATGAACCTAGTCTAGTTGTTATGCGAAATATCTGGTAACATGAGGTCCTGTACTGATAACCAATCCTATGAGAGCCATGATGTGTTTTCCCATCTGATATTTGGGAGAGTTGGGTGATACCGTCCAATTCAAGATACTTTCTGAGGACTAGAGGTATAATATATTCATTTCCACAACTGAAAATTCACCAATTCCAAGTCAAACAAGCTCACTTGATCCAATCCACCATGTCAGTCCTCTTTTAATGACTGATATGGAGTGAGTAATAGCTTTCCATATGATGGAGGAACCAATATTCAGTCTGTTAGTGTCAGTCTTTCCATCCTTCCTCCAGTGATCAAATATGCTCTTACAAAGTGGTCTCAGAGTGTCAAGGTCAAATTTTGTCATTTCAGTGAGTCTTCAAGCAAAATTTGGTCACTAGGCATTAGGTCTAGGGTTTGCTTTCAATCCTTTCAAAGCTGCCCAAATGTTAGTTCATGCCACTATTCAGCTGAGTCTGTCATCATGTTAGGTTCCATTGGGTCATTTCACACCTTGTTCATGCTTCAGTTGCGCCTAGGCAAGGTTCATTTCCCTCTCCTAGGGTTTTGAAGGCAATTTCTCTTGGATGGTCAAATCATTAGCAAAACTTGTATCCAGATGTTCATACACCTTCCCCTATCCTTAATGTACCATATGAAACACTTCCCATCACTGCGATCCCCCAAATTCCTCACTTTTGCACAAACCCTAGTTTCTTGCCACAACTTGGCAATTTTCTAGGCTAGGCCTTTGTTTTTCCATTTTGGACCTTTTCCCCTCACTCAATCTCTAAAATTCCACTTTTCGCTGCTTCCTAACATCCCTCCCTACTTCCCAAAATTTCCCCAAGAATTTAGAAGCCCATTATCCCCTTCATTTCACTTCATTTCGACAAAATCCCTTGTTTCACACATCGGGATAAGTTTCACTCAAAATATGTTTCAGAGAAATCAAAGATGAATTTTGGAAACCTGAGAGAGGTTTTTGTCCACAACATGCCAGAGAAGAAAAACCTCCTTCACATTTTACACAGGTGTCATGGTTTTAGAGAAATGTCAAAAAGACCGTTGCCTCGGGAGAATTGATGCACCTATGAAGTGACCTTGGGAAAATCAAGTTTTCGCCTAGCTTGGTTGGCCAAATGACTTTCTTGATGAGTCAAATGATACCTAGACACAAATATATTTCCAATGAGCTATCATGAGCTCAATTTGGAGTTCAGGAAGGCATTCAAAAGTTGACTGTAACAGCAATCTACCTTGAGGCAGCCTCATTTGGCACATTTTGACCAGTCTTGGGATATTTGATTTTTGACAAGGAAAATGAACTCCAAATTGCAAAATTCCAGTTGTTTTGGAAATTAGACTCAAATACCTTTCCAACGAGCTATCCTATGCCCAATTTGGACACCGTGAAGGCCTTCAAAAGCCTCCTGAAAAACGCACTATGTCGTTGAGGGCGCGTGGCGCATCAGGTTGAGCGTGCGGCGCATCACGCGACAAATTTCAGTGTTATTTTGCACGCGCACGACGCATCCAGAGTGCGCGGTGCGTTGGGTGAGGTGCGCAGCGCATAGGCATTTTTGCCTGAAATTTGCCCAGAGACCACTAAAATCACCTCTCTTCATGCATCAATTCACAGGTATGCCTACACTCATAGCTTGCTCTTCGTTTTTTGATGGTTTATATAAGAAATTATGCTATACCTGCCATGAAAAGCAAGTGTATAAACCCTCTTTGTTCATCAATTTGCTGTAAGGATTCAAGTGCCAAGTTTGCTGTAGGGTTTTCAAAAATCATTGTTGCCAAGGTTTTCTTATTTCCTTTGTTTCCCATCCCCTATATTCACCAATATTTTCCTCAATAATTCCTCATAAAACCCTACACTATCCTCCCTCATCAAATCCTAATCCCTCCCTTCTATTACAAGCATATAATCCCTACCTCATCCCAAAAACCTAAAATTTCAAGATTTCCCAGCCCCTTCCTACTTGGCAATTGGAGATAAAGGTACCAATTTCTCATTTTCAACAAGCTAAACATATCATTGGCATAGACTGGTAACACCATGGAGATGGACACCGACACATCATACAACCGAGACAGTGATTCTACCACAAAACTGCGTGCACCAGGAGGGCGCTAAAATGTCGAAAAGGGAGGATAGACTTCGAATCTTGGTCGAAGCCTCTTTGGCTGAGCATGACACTTGATGAGGCACCTTCACTCCAAATTTGGAGAAAATTTTGTCATTTCAAAATTTTTGGCTTGTGAAATAGGTTTTTGGGTTCTATGCGTCACGCTCAGCACGCGACCCACAAGATGGAGAGGTCCAAATCAAAGGTGGCTTACATTTTTGAATTTTTCATGATGGAATACACATGCTCATCAATTTCCAAGGCATTTCATCAAGTTTTGGGTGATCAAAAGCTCAAAAAACATCATGAAAATCACCTTTCTGCCACTTTTTGAACTAGCAGGAAGTACTTCTGGGCGAATCCACTTTTGGAGGGCCAAATGGAGACCAAATTGGAAAATTCCACTTGGTTTGGAAAGTAGATATCCAGGCCTTTCCAACAAGCCAACCTAATCTCAATTTGGATGCCGGGAAGTGCCCCAAAAGTAGCCGCAAAGGCGCGCGGCGCACAGGGTTTTTTGGTCAAATTTTCACCTTCCAGCTCAGAATTTCGGCCAATTATGACTAGTTTCACCTCTTGATGTGATGTTTGACCCAGCTTGATGTAATTTGATGTGTATGATGTAATTTTGGCACATTTTTACTGTTCTAGAGGATTCATTCACTAAAAGGTGAAAATTAAATGAATGAATTAGTTTCCTAGCATATAGGGGTAAGTTGTTTGACTACCTAGATTTCAGTTCCTTATTTAGAATTAGTTCAAACAGCTCCTAGAATGATGAGCTCGACCCCTAGAGGCAAGGAAAGGAGTTAGGATGGTCTATATGATGTAATTTCTCAATCATTTTCAGAGGTTGGACAGGTTGGACTCTTGGGAATAACTTGACACTATATTGTACATATCTTATCTCCATTTTTTGGCAAAGGAAAGACCAGGGTTTTGCAGCACTATTTGGGATCCATGTGGCTTTATGTCTTGATGGTGTGTTTCTCTTAGTACTTGTAAGTTGTGTATGTGCATCATTATCTCTATTGAATCTTCTCTTATTAAGCAAATGAAGTGTTAAGGTAGAATCCATGAAATTGATATGCTCTGCCTTTAAATTTGTTTAATATTCTATGTTTTCTTCAGTTTAAGTGGAATCCTTGAGACCCCTTGCTCTCCTTAGCCTCTCACTAGTCTAATCTATCCATCTCACCTGCTTTAGGGCATCAAAACAATCGCCTATCTTGCCCCAAGTGGACCTCTGCAAAAACTGTGCCTCATCCCCGCACCCAAAATTGCCTCTCCCTTGATTTCAACAAAATCATTAAAAATCAATTCTAAACTCTTTGTACTTCATACCTAGCCTAAAATTAGTCATAAATTTGGTCAGCTCGAGCCTTTTTTATTATCTTTTGCCGAGTTTGACCCGGAGAGAGCCCTCTCCTATTCTCGTAGGGCTAGCTACGAGGCTGAGTGTGGTTTGATGTGGCCTTGAGTCTTGCCTTATTTCAGCCTAAGGCAAATTCGAGCGGTAATACCGTCTTCGAACCCATTCCATAATTCTAAGATGGTATATGTATTTTTAATAAACTACCTCTTTCCATAAACTATCTCATCTTATTATCTGCCAACCCATTTTTTCTCCAAGAGCCGCTGAAAATATATTCAAATGCGTTATGCCCCATCCTCCCCATTTTTTGGGCTTCCTAATTCTCTCCCATTTCACCTAGGCAAAGGTCCTTCAAACATTTTTCCCTCTCCATAAGAATTTGTGGCATATTTGTTGAATTGTGTTGGTGATGCCTTTTGGTATCGAGACCAGAGCCATTTAGTATACTGGTATATCCTCTAGTACTGATTTAATTAGAATTAATCTACCTACTGTAGATAGCCATCCCTGCTGCTAGATGTTGATGCATCCTTCAATTTTTTCATTAAGCCAAGTCCAGTATGTTATGTGGTAATCATTTGGTTTGATTCTTAATCCAAGATACTTGAGTCTGGCCTGCATGTCTAGCCTTGTGAATTGAAATTGTTGTAGTGCATGTCTTTGTTCATTTAGTAAACAACACACATGCATGATGGTTGATTTTTTGTAATTGGGCATCATTCTTGTACCTTTAAAAAGCATCGACAAAATATTCTTGAAACAAGTGGTGTCCCAAATAGATCCATCTAAAAAAAATTGTACATCATCAACAAATAAAAGATGCATTAGATAGGATACATATGTCATCTTGACCCCACTAAAATACCTAGATTATTGGGAATTGGATATGAGCCGACTTAATCCTTCCATGATCAAGAGGAATAAGAGAGGTAATAAAGGACACATGTTTCTATAGGATGCAATCCCATTGATGAGTATGCTATATGATGCAGATGTGAAACAACACATAATCCATTTTATGAAATAATGTGGAAAGCCAATATGGGTAAGTATAAGTTGTAGGTATGTCCAACATGCTTTATGAAATTCTTTTTAAAGGACAATATTGAGAATGATGTTATAGCTGTTCTTGATCTTTATGGAATGTAGCTCTTCTTGTGCAATACCATTGGCTTCATGGATCTATCTATGATTAAGGAATGAAAATTGCTCCTTGGATATCTGCTTGGACAATATGGGCTTGATGTAGATATCAATGATCTTAGATATGATTTGTTATATCCAATTTCATAAGTAGATAGATCGATAGTCATGAAAATTATGGGTGTCATCAACTTTGGGTATGAGTACTATAAATGTAGAATTAAACCCCTCATGCATCTTCCCTGATATTCTACAATCCTCGATAACCATGAGGAGATCTTCTCCAATATGGTAAAAAAGGTAAGGTGGAATTCAATTGGGCACCCATCTGGTCGAGTACTTTTATCTTTCTTGAACCACTTCTGAACAATTTCAATCTACCCTAGTGTGACTAGCTTGTTGAGTTTCTCCACATCCTCTTCCTCCAGAAATCGAGGCATTGTCCCAACAATGTGTAGGACTAGATACCATTTTGGGATTCAACTACGTTAAGTAATTCATTCACGTATGACCATTCCCTTGAGAGGTAGTCATAACTGACTAATTTCTCATGATTTTTTAATAGTTCACTTAGCGCTCATTGCATTGGGTGATGCTCACAGGGGTGAAGAAGTGGGATTGAAAATAGTGAAATGTAGTGAATGACTTACTTAACGCAGTTGAATCCGAAAATGATATCTAATATAATGCACTGCGTAAACCCCCTAATACTTAAAGGTGTAGTACTTCTGCAACGGTAGCATCTCATGGAGCTCTAAACATTTGGGAGAAATGTCTAGTTCCCATATCTGCAAGCTAACTGACTGTATTGGCCTCCCTGCCATTATGATCTCTTAAACTCCATATTGTATTGATTAATTTCCTCCCCGTGGCACATTGTTAGAAGAATTTTGTGTTTTCATCCTTGACCTTTAGCCAGATATCTCTGCTCTTTAATCACCATGTCTCCTCTTTCTGTCTGAAGAGTTTAATCTTATCTAATTCCATCCTGATAACTCGTTCCTTCTTTCCATATGATATATAACCTAAATTTCTAGTGCCCTCCATATCCTTAATTTCTACTTCAATTTTCAGTATTGTAGCATCATCTCTTATCTTTTTCTCTTTTGCCCATAATATAGTCTTGTGCTTGATCCAAGATAAATTACTAATAAATTACTAGATATGATTGCGGTTGGTGAGGTGTCGTTATCATGGCCATGACAAATTCAAGATTCCTTTACAATATTATGTAATTATGATTCCTCGAGGTAAGTCGAGTTAAATTTAAAAGGAGAGTTTGGCTTACAATTGGAATTTATGACTTCAAAAAATATAGGGAAGTGATGAGATATTCCACCCGATCCCACCCACTGTCTAATTCTATTAAAACGATCCACGAGTGGTTCTTTAATGTTAAATTGATCAACCTTTGGGCTAATGCATCCTCGCCTATTCTCCTATTTCGCAAGATAGGCTAGATCTTGGCCATGTCTATATTTAGGAGGTTATGTGTATCCAATAGGTGCTCAAAATATTCATTCAGGGGATCAGTGTGTGCTCGAGTACCCCATGATTCAACATGTCCCAATGATAAGTTTATATCCCGGTCAATGATGATATTGTCTTTATACATAAAATATGCAGTCATTAGTTTATCCCAAAATCCCACATGATTATGACATGGTCCAAATATATTTATCAAATAGAGTGGGGAATCTAGTTCAATAGATGTAATGTCTGCACCCAATACACCTTCACTACCCCATATGTTATAAATCTTGATAGTTTCATTATTAAAACCAATGGTGCATCCCCCCAATCAACCTCTCACAACAAGTGTATGGAATGTCCAACCATGAAGAGTGCTTGTTAGTAAGGTGTTGATGGAAATAGTACCCTCTCCCAATGTCTCTTGTAGGAATAGAACATCAATCCTTTCAAATCTGATTAGTCTCCTAAGTGCCAAATTTTTGTGAGGGATAGCCAAACCCGTGTAGTTGAAAGATAGGCGCTTCATGGGGTAACCAATTTAGGGTTTCCTTGTGCTCTATGAACCCGATCAATGGAACTATGCATACCTGTCGCCACGTCAATACCAACCCTCTAGATGGCCTTTGATATATTTTATAACCTACCCTTGGGAATTATTTGAGTTTTATAAGGAGGGTCATCTTCCAGGTCGAAGGTGTGATGTGGCTTGGGGTGGGCGAGGGATGAGATATTTTATCCATGTTGTGAGCTATTTCCCGATGCTTCCTCCCATTCAGAATGTAATGAGGGAAAAACCTCAATTGTAGTGGGATGAATAGCCATTGCGGTGGGGCGATATGGGGGGATGCAAAAGGAAATGTGGTGGGACTCAAATTGCATGCAGATAAACCCAAAACCGATGTAGCAATTGATAAATTTGCATAATCATAATTCAAAATATTACAAGATGTCGGAGGAGAGGATATGAGATTACTCGGAATTGAACCAATGCACATCGAGTGTGATCAAGTGACCCGTGCATTAGGTGTTCGAACATCTGCTTGAAGTGGATTCTTCCCAATCTCTCTCCACCTCCTCGGGGGTTCCATTGTTGTGCTCTATGCACGAGTCAATCCAGTTCCATTTGTGTTTAACTGCCTGCTATCACTGTGCACATTGTTGATCAATGGACAGTCCTTATACAAGTGACAGACTTAATGGAATGACTTGCACTAGAAAGGTAGCCCTTCATAGTCTAGGATTTTCCATCTAATAAGCTACCTAAATTGTAGGCGAACACTTTCAACTAACCCTTCTATGGTATCAAGATGTACCTAAATTCTGCCAATGGTAATGTTGTCGAATTCAATGTATGATCTATCATGGTGTAGATATATCTCCATATCATCCCCAATGCACCTGAATACATCCTTCGACCAAACTTGCAGAGGTAGACCCGGTAGTTGTATCCTTATAGGTCTTGCCCCAATTTTTTATCTTTCAGGGTCGAATAATGTCATCCATCACTTAAGTGGTATTGGAGTCATTTCTATGTGCCACTATTTGGACAACACCCAGTTCATCTGGTCTAGTCTAGCAAAGATGAGGGAAAAAACCATCCATACATCATAGTAAGCACAACCAACAATTGATCTAGGAGGTGGCCCCATATCTCCATAGTATAGCATTTTAACCTAGCCGAGGAGTAGGTACGGCCTCTGACTCAAATGAATATCACCACTCTTTCAATGTCTGCAGCCTCTGCCATACTTATGCCCTCTCCAAAAAAAAGTAGGCAGGGATGTTTCCACACCTTAGTGCATTTGGATTTTTTTTTTCTGCCCATCCTCTGTGGGTGATATTCTAGTTTATGTTCAGTCACCTCATGTTTTTATCACCAAAATCCGAGACTCTCATTTCTTCTTGTTCTATTACTTGTTGTGATATGCCTTCGAAGCATCGTGATGTGTGAACCGGGTGCTATGGGCGAGATACCCATGGGTCAACTCGTGTGGTGTCCCATGTGAGCCTTAGATTTTCTATGCCAAATGTGGTTGCTTCATGTACAGGTAAAACCTATGCTACCATGGTTGTCTCTCTAGGACAAGATGTATGATGCACCTCTAGTTCATATTCCCAACGCTAGAGCTCAGAAGGAGACATTATTTTTAGTATTGGTTGTGGTTGTTCATCCTGTAAGTTGTATGGGAAATCTGAAGTCGCTGCACGGTTCAGTTAAATAAACCCTAGGTTTTTGATGGTGGCCACTTCATCCTCCATCTCAGATATAAATGCCCCGACCTTGACATCTGGTGCATTTTGGTTCTCCAGTGTTTGCCTAGCTGAATGTTGAGGTGGATCAATTGTCCAAATTTGTGTTGTATCCATCGAGTCTGATGACTAGTCAACCATCTCTTTCTCCATGCAAATGACATTTTTGGTTATTGTTGTTCAGACGAATTGTGCATTGATAAGTTACTGTGTGCCTCCTATAATACCCTAGCTGAGTGAATATTCTAAGTAGTCCTCCGACCGGTCTATTTCCCTTCCACCGCTTATTGTCTAGCCTCACCTGCGCCAAGAAATGTTAACCCCATCCACTTCATTTAGGTGCCCAAAATCTGCCATTGATTGTAACTCGCGTCGTCATTTTGATAGTTAAATCATTCCTCCCAATGGTTCCCTCGCATTTCTAGGGTTTCACCATTTTCACACGAGTGTTCAAATGTACTAATAAATAGTAGATGTATAATTTTAATGGCTTAGCTAAGTGCATCTAATTTCATGCTCTCTTACAAATTTACTTGTTTTATTTCAACATCATAAGCACTAATAAATAGTAACCATCTAGATTATCTAGCATTTAAATGAGGGTGATCAAATAGGTGTCTTATTCCACTATGGTCTATCATCAAAATAAATTTCCTACCCATTAGATAGGAATGCCATATATCTAATGCATGCATAATGTTTGTGAGTTCCAAATAATGGGTAACATAATTTTCTTCATGTTTTTTCAATTTTTGGATTTGTATCTTACCACATGATTATCTTGCATAAGCACTAAACCTCATCCTTCCTTACAAGATTATGTTCATACTATGAAATATTTGTTTGGGTCTATAATTGTTAGAATTGGAGCATTATTTAAAATACGCTTTAATTGTTGAAATATTTCTTCACATTAATATCACACAAATTTTACTCCCTTACATTGTAAATAACATATAGGATGGCCAATTTTTCAAAATCCTTTAATGAATCTGCAATAGTGTCTTGCAAGTCCAATAAATGACCTTACATCTATCACATTCTTTGAAGTAGATCATTTCATAATACCCTTGAAATTTGTCTATAGAAATTGAGATTCCTCGATTAGAAATAACATGTCCCAAATACTGTATTTGTCTTTTTTTGAAATTACATGTACTAAACTTGGCATTTATCTACAAAAACCAATCCAAGATCTTCTTTGTGTTCTTCCTCAAACTTAGAATAAATGATAATATCATCTATAAATACAATATAAACATATCTAAGTATTCTCTAAAGGTGTTATTCATGAGACACTCATGTAGCTAGTGCATTGGTAAGACAAAATGGTACCACTATAAATATAAAATTAAACATATCTTGTTGTGAAAGTTGTCTTATAAATATCATCATTTTTTATTTTGACTTCATGATATGTCAATGTCAAAAATATTTGTTATCCTTTAATAAAACAAATAATTAATCTAAGGTAATGTATACTTATCTTCCACCATCATTTTGTTCAACTATTTATAAAAATGCACATCCGAAGTGTTTAATCCCTTTTCTTTACAAATGGAACTCATGCTCCACAAGTAAGTACATTTGATATAATATATCCTTTTTCAAATGTCCCTACAATTACATTTTAACTCCATCAAACCAAGAGTACTCATTTTATAATGTGATTTAGATATAGTTGATTTTAGACACACACACACACATACACACACATCATCATTTAACCCTTCAAATCATTTAAGCCTTTTCTTATGCCATCTCTTAACAATTCATGAGAAGACCTAATTGGTTTTCCTTTGTAAGTATTACATTATGTTTTCATAAGTGCAAATATTTGAAGTTATATGAGATATCTCTATGTGGATAAATTTAGCATCAATTTCCCTATCTTCTAGTAATGTTATTTTAGACAAAGATTTATGATATAATTTGTTTTCTTTTATGATACCTATATATGAATGGTTATATTTCTGTCCATGTTTCACATGATTAAATTATTATTTTTTAGAACAATTGGAATATCATTCATACCTTTATTTCTACAGTAAGAGATCTCAAAGTATTTAGTGAATGTTATAAAGGGTTATTTATCCTCTCCTCTTCTCTTATACAACCATAATTGACCTTATTGTTCATCTTCCTTAGTTGGAAGCTAGCATGTTGATTGGATATTCGAAAGGTGTTGTCCGAAAATATTTATGACATGAAATGAAATGAGTCAAAACCTTTCTTTTAAGAACATTAATGGTGCTCGTCATAGTTTTCTAACCAAAAACTCTCTCAAGGAAACCATATTATCAATGCCTTTAATGTTCGGAGTGGAACCTTTAATGGTTTTTCTAGCTATAAGCAAGTACATATCAAAGCTTATATCTGTCATGGTATCCTAAGAAAGCTATTTGTAAAGAGAAGATTAAATATCTAAGTATTTATATCCTATTTGATTAAAATTAAAGAGAATGCTCTCAATATCACTAGCATGAATGCCTAAGTATTATGTACAACAATTACCATTTCGCTACTTTTTATTAGCTAGTATGCATAGGGAAAGAAAAGCCTTCATGTTTATGATTTTGTACGAAGAATATAAATTGAAGATGAGCTTCATATTCAATAGAATAAATTGGTGGTTTCATATAAATAATATTGACAATAGTTGTGGAGTTGCATAAGAATTATGTTGGATTACCTTTCATAAGCGATATGTAGCCAAAGAAATGGAAATCTTGAGAAAATACAATTTTTTGTGACAATATAAATGGGATGGTTCTTTCATTGAACTATATTATAATTATGCTTGTCAGGTGAGTAATATGGTTTCAAAAATTTCTTTTATACATAGAGGCATACTCACAAAAATTAGATAAAGCAATAAACAACAATAAATTGATTCTATAAATGTAAAAATCAATTGATAACTTCTTGAGGGATGAGAGAAAGAGAAATAAAGGTATCATAATTGTTTCCAACCACTCTAATGAATTAAGTCTATCTTCTCATGCAATATATAGAGTTTTGATTAGGTTTAAATGAACTATAGTTGAAATAGTGGTGAATGCCTTGATGATAAGAGTGAACATGCAATTGCTACTACATTTAATATAATTTTCCTCCAAATGATATTTTTGTAGTTCTCCATAACTGTAGTGGTGAAAGTGTGAAACAGAGCCATAAAAACTATGATGACCAATATTTCTCTTTGATGCCTTTATCAATATGATACAATATGCTTCACACTCATCTATAAGGTAAAATCTAACTACATAAGCAATATCCTCTTGACGTGCAAGAAGAGGATGAACATATTTTCTTACATAAGGGATTTAAATATGTGATAGGTAATAACAAATGGGTTTATACTATAGAGAAATAACATTATGTTGGAAACAACACCAAGATTGAAAATGAATCACCATTATGACCATAACAACTAGTTATATATTCCACTCATTGAATATTAGCTAAGATGTTATCTATGAATCCTATTAAAGGACAGATATGAAGTTATTATCGATCAAGAATAGTCCCATTTCACATGAAAATGGATATGAAGAGCCTTGAAAAACCACATGAAGAGTTACCTATATCACTAGTTTGAAATCCTTTAGAAATTTCATAGCTATGTGATTACTTCCCATATCACATAATTTTTAGTTTTTCAAGGATAATATTATTCCTCGGGAGGTCATAGCAAGGTTTACTAAGTTAAGTTTCCAACATACAATCAATAGTAGTATATTGTTATAAACTCTCGTGATAGGGTAAAGAAAGAACTTAATTTGGACGTCAATGAAATACTTATGATTTTATACATCAGGAATTGGTCATCCACTATCCTTTTTAAACGATATGGTTGTAAGACCATTATATTTTTATCTTCCCTTATTCCATTGTAATTGCGTACCTTTCCCCGAACATTCCTCTGAAGAGCAAGTTTTTTCGATATTTTATTGCACTCCTATTCTTCTGAATAGCAACAACATATTGATGTACATCTTGTAAAAAAATGTTGAAGATCAATGATAGTTGACTCTATTCATGAACTTGTGGATACACTTTATTAAAATAATTATTATAGAAGGAAAAAGAAGATATATTTATGGTCATAGTTGCGTATAAAGAGGAATATAGTAGATGTATGGAACCAGATGTGAAGTTAAGAATAACTTGTTGAATAGTGTTTGATGCTATTTAAAATCTTACCATACTTTTTTTTTAACATAAATTAAATTTTGATGTTTTTATTATTTTCCATTAATGACCCAAGTGCATCTAAATTAATCTAGCTATGCTCATTTTTTTGTTGATTGTTTGTTTAATAGTTTTATGGTGTTATAATATGCTTACAAAATAAATCTTCTATGTATATTGAGTTAAATGGAGGAAGAAGATCTATAAGGAGAGTTGCAAAGCACATTTTCCACTCAAAATAATATCTAATTACCGCCAATTCCTATATTAGAGTGAAATAAAATAAATAAGGTGGTGAATAGGTTTCTCATCCATGAAACAAATCTCAAGATAAGAGAACCCCTAGTCAAATGCATATGCAAGGCATGCTCAAAATTTAGTGCCATGACCATGTGAATGAGAGAGATAAAGTAAGTGTTAAGTGCTAAGAGCGCATGCCATTTAGTTAAATGTTAACTGGAAAGAGTGAATGCCCACACTTCTCCCTCTAATTAATAGATAAATAATCACTATCACATCACCTCTCAGCGCTTAACTCTATCGTTATATGAGGGATTAATGCATGTACTCTTTCTTTTTCATATCCTACTTAGTTTTAAATATATCCACATATATTTAAACTAACTACACACTTTTGTCTTCATGCGATCCACTATCCCTAATCTTTTTACTTACTTAAGTTGTGATTTCAGAAAAAAAAACATAATTTAAAATCACTACTTACTCATCTTTTTATTTTTACTCACGTTGTTGTTGGAGAAAAAATCATTTAAAACATCATATTCTTTTGTGTTATTAGAACCAATATGATTTCATTAACTTATAGTTTATGGGGAATCACCCTAAAGCAATGAAAACAAGAAAATCATCTTAGTTTATATGATTATATATGTGTATATTTTTATATGTGTATATGATTTCATTAACTCTCTTGTTTTATCACCAATTTAGCTAAAATCATCAGGGCTCCTAAAAGGCATTATTTTCTTCGAGCGAAATGACAACAATACAAAAGCTCCTCCTAAGATAAGTGAATATTATAATTCCTCTAAATTTAGAGAGAGAGAAAAATGACCCTTTTAGTTAATAAGCCACTTCCATACATTATCTCTTATTCAACACACAATATCTTATCTTTCAATTTAAGGAAAGAAATACAATGACCTAGGAGGAGAGGAGCCAATTTCTCAATGATTTTTTACTACAATGTCTTGATACCAACTTCACATTCTAGGAGAATCATATCCATCCTATTTTGTTCCAATCCCTCTTTCCCATTAAAACACTTTGAAGGCCTCATTTCACTCATTTGGCTTCTTCCAACATTGAAGTTGTGATGGCAAGTATTTTGACTTATTTGTTTCAAATCTCAAACTCTAATCAATTGGTTAAACTTTTCTTCTTAATTTACTCAAGTTTATATATATATTTATAGATGATTGTGACAAAAGATATGGAATGGCCATGTGGGGAAAAAGAGAAATTTGTTATGAATACATATTTAAAATACAGGTGATGTACATCTATTTGAAGAGTTCTCTTTTGTGTGGGTAATTTTGTAATTTTTAACTACATTAATCAAATTAATGAAAATTTTATTTATAAGTTTGACCTATATTTTACATAGAATTTTTAGTGCTCTAACAAATCTTTGTATACTTATCAATCTATGCATGAGTCTATATATAAAATACCTAAAACATAATTAGTATATAATTAAAAGTAATTATATCTAAAGAAAGCTACATATCCTCATTTTTGTTTAGTTTTAATATATATATAT
>APFE030384743.1:176015-197288 GCA_000404065.3 Pinus taeda
CATTTAATAATGGAGCATTTTTAATGTGCCCTAGATTGGAAAAAAATATAGCATTTTTTCTTACAAATACATGGCTCCAAAAAATCCATTACAAAAATTTTGTTGATTGATAAAATTTTAACCAAAATATTTAAAATTTTATTGCATTAATTTTACAGTTTATTTTAAAAATAAATATCCTAATATCTTGCATTTATGTGTTTTCTCAACCAAGTCAATAAATGAATGCCTAGGTCAAGGGATATTTTAATTGAGAATTTGTACTTAGTGATAAATAAAATAAGGTCCATGTGGGGGGCAAATACATTTTTACCCTCCATTGAAGTCCTAACACTTGATCAAGGTTTGTACCTTAGGTTAGGGGTTTCATTAACCCTACATAAGAGCTCAATTAATCTTCTATTGAATGTCATACAAACTCTTGTTACAAAACTCATATAGTCACTTGAAGAAAGACTTAAAAGACTTAATTAAGCACATGAAAATTACCTTGATGAGGGGTTTGTTAAAACCATATTCACCCACCTCCACTACCAAAAAGTGCATCATGGATTGATGGATTCAGAAATCTAAAATCATCTACTATAATAAGTATTGTTGTTTTTTTCATACCTATATCTTAACGTTTAAGACTCCATTATATTGATTCAAATAAGGGCTATATACCCAAAAAAACAAGTGCTAGATGGAAATAGGAGAGTTAATGGGAGTTATGCAACCGAAAAGTTTCAGCCAAGGGAATTACCATCTATTATTACCCATATCCATATCCACTTAAGTAGGAAAATACAGGATTATCACTCTACATGATTAGAAGATGATTGGATTGAAGGTGGATTATGGTGGAATCCAATAGATGCTCTCTTATCCATTGCATAGAGAGGACATTACCTTTTGATATAAGCCATTATCCTTATGAAAGTATGAGGAATTGTTATTGGACCAAAGATCACACTAATTTCTATATTTTTGAGATGTTATGCCAAACACACAAAGGCACCTAAGAATGTATCTAGAAATTATATCCAAAGCATGTATTCATTTGTAAAATTAATAAAGTTTAATATATGAGCTACCTAAGGGAATTAGGTAATAGTTTTCTTTTTCTCTTTTTGGACATGCTTGAATTTTGAATGACAGACTTGTTTCAATGGCTTTTGAAAATGGATTTTTCTTTTGCTAATTATTTATCTAAGAATCATTTTATCACTTTTACTTATGATATCTAAAGTAACCAACTATATAAATAAAAATTTCTGTTTTGGAAGTAATGAAAAATAGATGGGAATCACTCTTCAAGCACTTATCCAAGGTTGAAAGTTACCATTTCTTAGTAGATGTGAGAATTTTTTTAGCTTCTTATATAATTTAATAACCTTAGAAATACACTAAAAAAAATCAGCATAAAGCAATTTAAAAGCTCAAAAATGGATTTGTAAAGGTAAATTTCAAATCTAAGAAATGCCCTATAATTTGTACAAGAAAAACATGTGCCATAATATAAATGAAAATTTCAAAAGTGAACCAAAAAAATAAAGAAAGAAAGAATGGATATATTTTGAAATAGCATGTAAGTAAATGAAGGATGATATACCACATATAAAACCATGAAAAAAATATTTTTTTTATCATTGGCATAAGGACTCAAATTGCATATAAAACTATGAAAAAAGATAATATTTTTGGTACTTGAGATGACGACTCAAAAGAAAGTTGTAAATTTGATTTGAAGCGGGATTACATTTTATTTATACATTTTATTTATCAAGTTTGGATTCTGGCACCAAGCCCAATAAGATGAAATTGAATTCTCAATATTGCATGTGACTTGCAATCCTTATCTTTGGGAAATTCATTGAAAGGAAAAGGAAATTACTCTTCAAATTGCATCCATGAATATATAGAAAACGTCTAAAAATGTTGTCCCAATACCATGGATTATCAATACCACATGCCCAAAAAACCATAATTCACTTCATAGCACTTGTTCTTATGCCATTTTTGTTTAATTAATCAATTTAATTAAAATGAAAAAATGTTGATTAACTCCCTTAGAGATCAATTCCAACGTTTGATTTTCTTTTTTATACTAATATGAATATTCTATAATATTCTAGGTAGGTTAAATATCTACCATCCTCCTAATAATTATTGATAATTAAGGTAAAATCCTAAAAAACCTACTGCAAAATACACAAGTCTATCCACTTAGTTATTGAACATAAAACAAAATGGGTTCCCATTAACCATATATGTCCAAGGAAGGAAGTCTGAGTTTTATTGAGTTTACAAAGAGATAACTTACCACAATATTTTAATGTGATCATTCATGACAATTAAACATAAATTTTATTTTCAAAATAACATAAAATAAATACAAGCTTAAATGGCATATGGTGTTTAATTTCGCTAATTAAATGTAAGACAAATAATACTTGAAAATATCATACTATGAGATCTTCAAACTATGTTAAAAAAAAAAATTGTACTCAAGTTACTCGAACATTTTAACAAATTATTTCTTGTCATACTCTCACTCAATAACCTAACTGTAGAAAACCCACCTAAAAATAAGATCATTCAAAATATTGAAGCATTATCTATTCAAATCCCAATTCATAGAATATAAAATCTAGTTGCATATGTATTGCATAATAACTTTGCTTCTGTATAGTCTTCCTTGTTGAAAGCAACAAAATCCTAAACAATACAAGTCCCTATGGTAACCAAATGATATTAGGAAAGATATAACTATAATTCTCTAAGAGTATTCGGTAACGCTAGTGCTTTAGTATGCTCTTCCTTATTGTAAGCGACACAAGAGTGAACTATACAATTTAGTACGGGAAGCCAATGATATGAGGGATGATATAACTATAATGCCTAAATACTTGATTAAAATAATTCTACAATCCCATGCCCATTTCCCCATTAAATCAATGTAGTTTTGCATAAATTAGCTCAAAGGTTCCACCTTTGCAACTAGATAGAGTTCTTAAAACATTATTTTCTTCTATGTTATTTGAACGTGCATTAGCTTATGGATAAATCACCCTAAAGCTATGAAGACAAGCAGATGGCCTTAGTTTGTAGGACTAGATAGGTGTAGATATTTTAAATAAGTAGTAGAGTATTAAAATCAATTGTTTTATTATCAATTTAGAGAAAATCATAAAGGGATCTTAAAAAGTAAATGATGCATTATTTCTTTGAACTAAATGAAAACAATGCAAATTCTCATCAAACAAGTGAGTGGAATAATTCCTTCCTTTAAATTTAGAGAAAACAAGAGACCTAACTAATTAATAAGCCACTTACATACATTATCTCTTATTTGACATAGAATATGATGCAAGAGCATCTGGCTAACAGGGCGAAGACGGAAAGAAGGTTGACATGGTTTCTGAGAAGGACAAAGAACACAGCTCACTGGACGGACAGCATATCTATCTTTATTTTTATTTTTTGCTTTTATTTTACTTTTATGTTTAAAATGCCTAAGAATAATGTAATGACTTCTGATTAGGAATAGTAGTAATTAGTTAGAATCATTCGTTTTCGAACAGTTATATTACTTTTGTAAATATATGTAAAGAAAAATGTGCTAGTTATGAAGAAGTTTCAAATATGAAACAACTACAATAACCAACAACAAAAAAAACTAACAGCAGTTATCCAACCGTTTGAGAACAGTGTTACAAAAGGAGGAAAACAAGCCCAATACGGGTGAGACTGTGAAAAAAAGAATTATCAGAAAAAGAATATATTCATTTTGTTTTCAGTGCACATACAATTCCTACAAGCGTCCTCAATTGCTGTATAAATTAATGTTGTGTAATTTTTTTATGGTGTGAACGTTGTTAAATTACCACTACAAATTCTGAACTAGAGCGAAAAGACGACTAAATCAAACGAAGAGCCACAATGACCAGAACAGGCCACACAATCATAGCGTTCAGTCATATACAATTATAACAGGTATGTAAACAAACCATGAGAGTAGTTCAAGATTTATTTCCACATAAATTCACAGAGTTATAATATAGTAATCCAAAAAATCCATATAAACATTCACATTCTCTGTTCAAAACAATTACAATACCAACCCAGTTCGCAGACGTGGGAACTGACACGATTACAAACAAAAGCCACCAGCATAGAGTCCGAACTCATTTCTTGAAACTACCACCAAGCCTAATAGGTAAGGAACCAACAACAGACAGCGGCACAAGGCCAACGAAAAGCAAACAGACCCTACAAGCCGGAACCCAGCCAACCAAAGCTAGAACAGCAGAACGGTTCTACCATTATACTGTTCGGGGTAGCCAGAAGTCCAAGCATCCAGACCAATGAACAGCTCCACCTACACAAAGGCAAACAGAAGAAGGGTTAGGTTCCAACCACAGAAAAACAAAAAAACAGAGAACTGGGACGAAGATATGGACTAAGATAAACGAGTGCCATTACCTGACAGGCAAGCCATAGCTGTATTTTTCTCTCCCGAACGAACACCCTGCTCACAGAGGAGCCATGCCATTAGACTCAGGAAAAACAGCTAAAGAAAAGTCTAGCATAGAACGGAAGCTTACCAGGTTATGTTGTCAGAGGAACGAATAGAGCATGCCACCACCACTTGTCAAATTTGGAAGCCAACGAACCAGAGCTAAAGCGAATGTCACCACGAACCCTATAGCTCTCGACTAGCTGTAAACCCTTGTGAGATACGGGCAAAAACTGACCAAAACACACAGAGGCAGACATTAAGGCCGAATATATACACACAGTGACAAAGAATATACATGCAAACAAATCCCGAAATGCAAACCTTACGAGGGTTTCGCTGAGCAAACCATAACATACAGGACGAGACTTAGAACGATTCAGACCACGACCGCAACCAGGAGCACATCACTCCATCGACCAGGCAGACAAAACTCACAAACTCACAACGAAAAATATAGAAGTCACAAGGGATCACAAGGAGCCCACAGAGCCAAAGACCGGAGGAACAATGAAAACCAAAGGAGCGCGAACGGTGTAAAACCCCAACCCAAGGCGGGTTTTGCAAAATCCCGAGGAGGGACAGTTGTCCAATAGACAGGCCATCAAGGTACATATACCGTAACCCAAGCAGATTAAAAATAAAATGACATTTATATCAAAAATTAATTGCATTGTTATACATATTGTGAGTACATAACACATCAGCGTTTAGACGGCGGGACCACGTGGGCTGGCCCCATCAAGTGGTATCAGAGTAGTATTTTGAGGAAGTAAAGGAAGATGGAATTACAAAGACAAGGATGTGGGAGAGGTGCACGCAGAGTAGCAGATGAAGGTTTGAGAGAACAGTTGAGAGTCCTTGCAGCTCGCTTGGAAGCAGTAGAGGAAGGTAGGCAAAGAGACCCGGAACTTGGGGATGATAGTGAAGATGAGGTAGCAACTGTTACAGATGGGTCAGAGGAAGAAGCTCCAGAGTTAAGAATGTTGCGATCGGTACTGTTAGCCAGCAGCAAACCCAAACTGGAGATCCCTAACTATGATGGCAGTCTGTCCGCAGATGTCTTGCTGGATTGGGCAAGTGAATTAGACAAGTATTTTGAAAATGAGGAAATCAGTGAGGACAAAAGAGTTAGATTTGTTGCAGCTAAATTAAAAGAGCACGCCGCCTTATGGTGGGATAGTGTCCAAGCGGACAGGAGACGAATGAACAAGTTGCCGATAAGAAAGTGGCCAAGGATGGTGGCAAAACTGAAGGGCAAACTTTTGCCTAAAGACTACCAGGTTGAGCTTTATCGACGAGTGCAAAATTTAAAATAGAAAGGTATGACTGTAAAGGAGTACACAGAAGAGTTTTACCATGTAAATTTACGTGCTGGTTATACGAATGATACTCCCAAAAAAACAACGAGGTATGTAAATGGCTTGAGGTTGGAAATATTGGACGAGATCAGTATTCTCTCTCCCCGAAATATTGAAGAAGCCTTTCAGAGTGCTGTAAAGGCTGAAGAGAAAATCAACAGGAATCAAAACAATAGGAGAGGGAGAGGGAATGGTAGAGGACGAGGACAGTCCTACGGTAGAGGGAGAACTGCCAAAAACAGTGAAGAAGGCAGCAATTCCAAAGCTTTAGGGACAACAGAGAAGGGAGAAAGCACTAGAGGAGGTCGGCCATATCAGCGAGGAAGAGGAAATGGTCGCGGAAGAGGGACTAATGTCCAGTGTTAGAGGTGCCATAAGTGGGGGCATAGATCCTTCGAATGCCTGGAAGCTGAGCATGCTAGCCAGAGGGGAGAATTTGTTGCGCAGCCTAAGGAAGCTGAAGCACAACCCCGAGAGATAGAAAACATGGCAGAAATAGGGGAAGCCTTAATTTTGAACAAGGTACTGTTGAAGCCAGCCAAGGAGATGGCTGAACAGACCCAGTGAAAAACGTTGTTTCAAACAGTTTGCAGATCACATGGGAAGTGTTGTAAATTGGTTATCGACAGCAGGAGTACAGACAATTTGGTTGCCACTGAAATGGTGGAAAAGCTGGGATTGAAGCGGCTTAAACACCCCACGCCTTACAAGGTGTTGTGGCTACAGAAAGGCCACCAGCTATTAGTTAATGAACAATGCGAGGTTGAATTCCACATTGGCAAATACCAAGACAAGGTGGTCTGCAATATTATGCTAATGGACGTGTGCCATATACTGCTAGGGAGACCGTGGTAGTATGATCGAAAGGTGACGCACGATGGGAAGACAAATTGTTATAAATTTGTGAAAGATGGGATCAAACATACGCTTGTACCCATCAAAGAGGAGGATGCAGCAGAACCGAGTGGAACAAAAACATTGTTAATTGGAGGAAAACAGTTTGGGAAGCAGATTGAGGAAAATGAAGTCAATTATGTGATTGTAAGGAGGACAAAACCGATGTTGCTAAACATAGAAAAATCAGAACTGCCTGTAGAAATTTAGGAGCTGTTAAAATAATTTCAAGACATTGTAGTTGACGATCTACCAGATAAGTTGCCTCCCAAGAGGAGTATTAGCCATCATATTGCTTTTATACCTGGAGCAAGCTTGCCGAACAAGGCAGCATATAGTATGAGTCTGAAAGACAATGAAGAAATTCGTAAACAAGTGCAGGAGCTACTGGATAAGGGACTGATCAGAGAAAGTTTGAGCCCTTGTGCAGTACCAACAGTACTTGCACCTAAGAAGGGTGGAGAATGGCGAATGTGTACAGATTCGTAGGCTATTAATAAAATCACTATTCGATATAGATTTCCCTTACCCAGAATGGACGACATGATGGATTGTCTCAGCGAAGCAGCTTATTTTACAAAGATTGATCTGAAGAGTGGTTATCACCAGATCAGGATTAGGGAAGGAGATGAGTGGAAAACAACTTTCAAGACTAATGAAGGGTTGTACGAATGGCTGGTCATGCCATTTGGGTTAAGCAACGCTCCTAGTACCTTTATGAGATTGATGAATGAGATGTTAAAGGAATTTATTGGAAAGTTCGTGATAGTTTATCTTGATGATATTTTAATTTTCAGCAGAACAAAAAGAGAGCATCTTCAACATGTTCAAAGGGTGTTAGAGAAGTTACAGCAGAACAAACTGCTAATAAAATTAAAGAAATGCACTTTCCAGCAGAAGGCGCTGGTCTATCTGGTGTTTGTAGTTGCGGAAAATGAATTGAAAATGGACCTCGAGAAGATTGCAGCAATTATAAATTAGCCTTCACCGAAGAGCTTATTTGAGGTACGTAGTTTCCACGGACTAGCAAGTTTTTATCGAAAATTTATTAGAAATTTCAGTGGAATCTGCGCACCAATGTTAGAGACCATCAAAAATGCCAGTCAGCCTTTTTGTTGGACCAAGATGGCAGACGACAGTTTTCAGCTTTTGAAGTGGAAGATCACGGAGAGGCCAATCTTGAGGCTGCCCGATATCAATAAACTTTTTCAAGTTCAGTGTGACACAAGTGGAACAGCTATTGGCGATGTGCTCAGTCAAGAAGACAGACTAGTGGCATTTTTTAGTGAAAAACTAAATGAGAGCCGGCAGAAATATTCCTCGTATGACAAGGAATTTTATGCAGTGGTCCAAGAATTAAAACATTGGAGGCACTACGTGCTGGGCAATGAGTTCATTTTGTTTTCTGATAATTCAGCATTACAATATGTAATGCAGCAGTACAAGTTAAACCATAAGCACGCCAAGTGGGTAGAATACATGCAGAGTTTCACTTTCGTATTAAAACACATAAGTGGGCAAGCCAACAAAGTGGCGGATGCCTTGAGCAGAAGAGCCTTGCTCTTACAGGAGAGTAGCATATAGGTATTGGGATTCGAATATTTGAAAGATTTGTACCAAACTGACACAGATTTCAAGGAAGCTTTTGAAGCCTGCCAAAATCCCGTATTAAGGAATGCAAGCCCATGGTTGGACTATAATTTATAGGAAGGATTATTGTTCAGAGGTGGGCAGTTATGTATCCCAGACTGTTCAATGAGGGAGAATATTGTACGGGAAAAGCATAGTGGCGGATTAGCGGGACATTTTGGCATCAACAAAACTTTGGAGCAACTCGGACATCTTTATTATTGGCCTAAAATGAGCAGGGATGTACAGAGATATGTGAACAGGTGTAAAGTCTGCCAGCTGTCAAAAGGACACAGTCAGAATACTGGACTTTACACACCACTACCAGTTCCAAGTAGGCCATGGGACTCAGTCAGCATTGACTTCATCCTAAGACTGCCTAGAACGCAGCGGGGAAATGATTCAGTAATGGTGGTGGTTGACAGATTTTCGAAAATGGCTCATTTTATTCCTTGCTGGAAAATTAGTGACGCCACGTATGTGGCACACCTATTTTTCACGGAGGTTGTTATATTACATGGCCTACCCAGAACTATCATTTCAGACAGGGATGTAAAATTCACAGGACACTTTTGGCACACCCTGTGGAAAAATTGGGGCACGCAATTGAATTTCAGCTCTGCATATCATCCACAGACTGATGGACAAATGGAAGTGGTGAACAAGAGCTTGGGGAATTTATTACGGAGTTTAACTGGAGAAAATTCGCAGTTATGGGATCAAGCTCTCGCTCAGGCAGAATTTGCTTATAACGATTCGCCCAATCGTAGCACCGGACACAGCCCATTTCAGATCTTGTATGGCATGCATCCTCGGGAAATACATCCACTGTGAGATTTGGGAAAGTTGGAACGGAGAAGCGTGGATGGGGAAGACTTTGCTGAAGCAATGAGCAAACTTCATGAAAAATTCAAATTAAAGTTGCAGGACAGCGTACAGAAATACAAGCAGCAAATAGATTCAAAGTGACGAAAGGTGCATTTTAATGTTGGAGATGAGGTCCTTGCGCACCTGTACCGGGAACGATTTCCTAAGGGCACGTATAATAAGCTAAAATATAAGAAAATTGGTCCATGCAATATTTTATGAAAAATTTCAGCCAACGCTTATGAGATTCAGCTCCCACCTGACATAGGCATATCACCTATTTTCAATGTGGCAGATCTGTTACCATATAATGCCCAAGCAGAGGATGATAGTGTGGTACAGCCAGAATGGAACACCCAACTTGGAGACAGTTCTTGGAAGAAACAATTACCTTCGACCCAGTCCCATGAGATTGAAGGGATCCTCAGCACCCAGGTAGCCAAGAAAACACGTAGGAAAGAATATCTACGTTACCTCGTCAAGTGGAGAGACCGTCCAATGGAGGACAGCTCATGGCTCGACGCGGCACAGATATAGAAGGCTGGTTATTTGGTGGAGGAACTCATGGAATATAGCCATGAATTTATTTCACCCTGGAAGCCTGATGCAGGAGCATCTGGCTAACAGGGCGAAGACGGAAAGAAGGTTGACATGGTTTCTGAGAAGGACCAAGAACATAGCTCACTGGATGGACAGCATATCTGTCTTTATTTTTATTTGTTGTTTTTATTTTACTTTTCTGTTTAAAATGCCTAAGAATAATGTAATGACTTCTAATTAGGAACAGTAGTAATTAGTTAGAATCATTCGTTTCCGAACAGTTATATTAATGTTGTAAATACATGTAAAGGAAAATGTGTTAGTTATGAAGAAGTTTAAAATATGAAACAACTACTATAACCACAACAAAAAAAACTAACAGCAGTTATCCAACTATTTGAGAACAGTGTTACAAAAGGAGGAAAACAAGCCCAATACGGGTGGGACTGTGAAAAAAAGAATTATCAGAAAAAGAATATATTCATTTTGTTTTCAGTGCATATACAATTCCTACAAGCGTCCTCAATTGTTGTATAACTTAATGCTGTGTAATTCTTTTATGGTGTGAACGTTGTTAAATTACCATTACAGATTCTGAACTAGAGTGAAAAGACGACTAAATCAAACGAAGAGCCACAACGACCAGAATAGGCCACACAATCATAGCATTCAAGCGTATACAATTATAACAGTTATGTAAACAAACCACGAGAGTGGTTCAAGATTTATTTCCACATAAATTCATAGAGTTATAATAAAGTAATCCAAAAAATCCATATAAACATTCACATTATCTGTTCAAAACAATTACAATACCAACCCAGTTCACAGACGTGGGAACTGACACAATTACAAACAAAAGCCACCAGCATAGAGTCTGAACTCATTTCTTGAAACTACCACCAAGCCTAATAGCTAAGGAACCAACAACATATAGCGGCAGAAGGCCAACGAAAAACAAACAGATGCTATAAGCTGGAACCGAGCCAAGCAAAGCTAGAACAATAGAATGGTTCTACCCGTATACTGTTCGAGGCAGCTGGAAGTCCAGGCATCCAGACCAACGAACGGCTCCACCTGCACAAAGGCAAACAGAAGAAGGGTTAGGTTCCAACCACAGAAAAACAAAAAAACAGAGAACTCAGATGAAGATATGGACTAAGATAAACGAGTGCCATTACCTGACACGCAAGCCATAGCTGTATTTTTCTCACCCAGATGAACCCCCTGCTCGCAGAGGAGCCAGGCCATTAGACTCAGGAAAAACAGCTAAAGAAAATTCTAGCATAGAACAGAAGCTTACCATGTTAAGTTGTCAGAGGAACGAACAAAGCATGCCACCACCACCTGTCAAATTTGGAAGCCAATGAACCATTGTTGCAGTGAATGTCACCATGAACCCTATAGCTCTCGACTAGCTGTAAACCCTTGTGAGATATGGGCAGAAACTGACCAAAACACATAGAGGTAGACATTAAGGCTGAATATATACACACAGTGACAGAGAATATACATGCAAACAAATCCCGAAATGCAAACCTTACCAGGGTTTCGCTGAGCAAACCATAGCATACAGGCTGAGACTTAGAACGATTGAGACCACGACCGCAACCAGGAGCACATCACTCCATCGACCAGGCAGACAAAACTCACAAACTCACAAACTCACAACGGAAAATACAAAAGTCGTAAGGGATCGCCAGGAGCTCATAGAGCCAAAGACCGGAGGAAAAATGAATACCAAAGGAGCGTGAACGGTGTAAAACCCCAACCCAAGTCGGGTTTTGCAAAATCCCGAGGAGGGACAGTTGTCCAATAGACAGGCCATCAAGGTAAATATACTGTAACCCAAGCAGATTAAAAATCAAACGACATTTATATCCAAAATCAATTGCATTATTATTCATATTGTGAGTACATAACACATCAGCATTTAGACGGCGGGACCATGTGGGCTGGCCCCATCAGAATATCATTTCAATTTAAGAAAAACAATAGAATTACCTAAAAGTACAACCAATTTCTTTAGGAATTTTAACATGAAAGTCTTGATAACAACTTCAAACTCTATGGGAATCATATCCCTTGAATTTTTTTCCTTTTCTTTCCATTTTCCCCTTTTGGATTCTAACTCCTTGGAGGCTTCATTTTATTCATTTGGCCTTTTTCAATAAATAATTTATTCCAAGTATTTTGACTTCTTTCATTCAAATCTCAAACTCGAATAAATTATATAAACTTATCCTACTAATTTCAAGCAATTTTATAGATGATTATGACAAAATATATGGAATTTTCACGTGTGAAAAAAGATAATTTTCATACTTGTTTATTTTAGTTTTTTTATCTTCAAACCCATTAAACACCATTCACCCCACTCTATTGCACTTCAACACACATTGTCTTGAGTTTTGCTCCTCCACTTACTCACTACGAAACTATACCAATAATATTCATTAGGTGATGTTTGGTTAGTGAGGAAAGCCCATCAAAAAATACCTCATGTTTCATCTCATATTGGATTGGTCTTTGCCCAAACATTTCCAACTTATCTTCGTCACTCCAATAATTAGTTATTAATAGGTATAGTCAACTCCTAGATCCCCATAGGACTATCATCTTGGGAATATTTGAGGGATGCTAGGCATGAGGGGGGATTATAAACCTATAAGTAATGAAATCCACTTGTTTTATGCATAAAATAGAGATTTCCTTAGTATCAATCATACAAATAAATTTTATTCAACCATGGGAGGAGAACATGTTTGTTAGTTTTTGGGTAGGGTTTCATTGTTGACCATGGGAGGGGTATGAGAAGGATACGAGTGATCCAAATTAGATATTTATATTATTTTTCATCCATATTGATGCTTTTAGAGTTATTTTTTTTAGGAAGTAGCTTATAATTCAAGTTTTACCATAGGGTCCCAATAATTGGGGTCTAAAACCTTCTATTTTGAGATATTAGACAATGTTTTATGGGATCAAAAAAATATTAATTACTATGAACCCATTGGCACTAGTACAAACTCAAATGCCTTTCCAACAATTTAAAAAATACTTGAAATGGATATTATCACACTAATAAGGTGAGTTTTCTCTTATTTGAGAGGACACCACCTCAACCTCATTACTCATGGAAAATGGACTAGCCATATGGCTACTATAAATAAGAATCCTAAAGGGTCAAATTGGTAACTCTAATTGAGACTTGGAGTCAAACATAACCCCTATCTTGTTATCAATTTGTGTTATAACTAGGCAAGTAGGAGAAAATTGGATTCCATTCTACTTGAGTACATTTTGTACTATAATAGACAAAAGTAACCCAAATTCAATAGAAATAGAGAAGAAGAGAGGACGGTTTGTATTTTGTAGCATTACATGGGAAATATGTCTCATGTAACTCCATATGGAGTTCATTCTCCTTTTTATTTGAATTATTCCCATTCTAGAGAAAAGAGAGCATAACAACCCCACCTTCCACCTAGGTCTTCTCCTAGAACGTTTTCCAAATAAATGTATTGGTGCTTAGTTTAATTGGCAGGTGCTCATATTTCACTATTAGTTATTTTCCATGTTTTATCTATTGCATACATCAACAAAAAAATCATTAATAAGAAATCTATAATATTAAGGAATTAACCCTTCACAGTATAAGTTTTGTTTTCATTCAATAGATTTCTTGTGGCAAAGTGTCTAGTAAAATATCCATGGTAGTTTACATTTCGTACTCGTATGAGACTATGTTTCTTTAGCTATTTGTGGCAAAAAAAAATCTAGTAAAATATCCATGGTAGTTTACATATGATACTGGTTTGAGAGCATGCCTCTTTGGGTATTTATGCAAAGTTGAAGGGGACACAATAAATGATCGAGAAAGAAACCATAAGACACAAAAAATGACCAATGAATATGTTTATAATAACCCTAAAGGCCAAGCAAAGAATATATTCTCATTGGAAGTGCACGTAAAAGATATATACCATAATATTAAACTCCTTATGGAAACTCTAGTAAACATGCTTGGAATGAGGGAATATGGGGTTCTAAATCAGAGGTTAGATCAGAGGGAAAATTAGGGATTAAGAACCACCAAACTAGCAGTCCAAGAAATAACCTTGAAAGTAGAATTTAAAGTTGTGTTTGTACCTTAAATTGATAAGAAAAAAATAATTATAATTATAGTGATCTTCCAGGTGTGTACAAGACAATATTTGATGATCCAAAGACTAGTTCTCCTTAGTTTATATATAGGGGAGAGAGGGCATAGTTATAGTAATTTGAGACCATGATGGGTTCTACCCAACATAAAAATATATTATTTTTTATGTGATCATTCGATATCTAGGGCTTAATAAAGGATTTTATATGTTGAAATGGGATTTATATAGGTCTTATCGTGCCCCTCTCCTTCCAAAAAGTGTTTTCCTCAATATTTGACTATATGTGGGTGTTTTTTCATGAACAACCCATCTTCCCATGTCACTTCCTCCACTCTTAGGTTCTTCCATTTGATGAGGTACTTAAAAATTAATAGATTTCTCAATTGCTTGGTCCCCTTTTCCAAAATTACTTTTGGTTATAATATTACTTTCCCTTCTTCACTAATCTATGGTAGAATAGTTTGGAGTGAGATCTTTTCCCCATTTTCCTTCTTTAAGAAAGAAACATGGAATACTCTATGTACATGTGAAGATGGCGGAAAATCTTATTTATAAGCCATACTTCTAATCCTTTCCAAAACCTTATATGGTTGTAGTCTCACAAATACCCAATCCCCCACTTCAAATTCTCTTTGAATTCAATGTTGATATGGTTGTTGTTTCATCCTACTTTGTGCTATAACCGAGTTAGTCTTCAATAGTTTGAGAACCTCTTGTTGGTGTAATATGCGGTCCTTTATTTCTCAAGTCTTTATATCCCCTTTCAAGGGTGATGTGATGGATGGAGGATAATGAAGTAAGGAAGGATGTGTTGTACCACCATTTTTCCTAGGGAAGCCTTTTGACCCATTGTCTCTACCTATCACATGCTAAGTTACATAGATATCCTTCTAAATATTTTTTCACTACCTCAATTTTCCCCTCATATTGAGGATTGTAAGGTGAGTTGTGGGCCAATTGAGTACCTAATCAATAAAATAATTAAGTCCAAAATTTCCTAGTGAAAATTAGATTTGTGTCACTTACAAAAAAATTGGTATTCCATGTAGCTTTTAGGCCATTTCCATGAATTGTTCTAACAAAATACTTTCTCTAAAAGGATTAGAAAGAGAGAAAAAGAGGGCATACTTCTTCATCCAATCTATTTCCACCATAATGACACTCTTTCATTTATGCTTGGGTAAATATATAAAATAATGCATTGAAACCTCTTTGCAACACTAGCATGGTATGGATAATGGTTAAAGGAGCCTTTGGGTGTTGATAGGATCTCATTTATTTTGTGGGCATACCACACATTCTTCCACAAACTTTTTCACATCTAATTTAAGACCTTACCAAAAAATTATTTCTTGATCCAATGGTATGTCCTCAAAATCAGTGAATGTCCTCCTATAGGCTAAGTGTGTAATTTCAAATGGACCTTTTGTTTGAGTTGAGAATTCTAGCATAAGTATAAGAAATATTGATACCATCCCAAATGAATTTTCCATGTAAATTTTCATACTACATCAGGGCCCTCTTGTAGCTATTGAATGATCTTTCATATATTCTTATCTTCCTTCCTTTCTATCCTTACTTCTTCCACCTAGTAATATTTTGGAATGGAGATAGCACATACTAAACCATTTGTATCATCCTCTTTCCTTGAGATTACATATGCCACAATATTTTTTTTTTCCATTTCTCTAAATAATTTCAAAGTCATAACACAACATCTTTGTGACACCTTTTTGTTTCTCTTCTCAAAATAATCGTTGCTCCAAAAATTACTTCGGATTATCATGATTTTTTTTTCTTTTGAAGTGTCTTCCTATTAGGTATGGACTACATTTATTAATTCCATGTAATATTACCAACATTTATTTTCCATAGGTGGGTCTCACTAAGATTGTTCCTTTAAGTTTTCTACTTTCAAAAGAAAGAGGCATTCCTTCCTGCATAAAAAGGGAGCTGCTATAATCAACCCCATGGAAATATTGTGTCTCAATATGCTTGAGAATTGACCTAGCAACCAATAATCAAGCAGAGTTTCTCACCTTGTGGAAAAGGTTGGAAATATATAGTGTAAAGAAAATGACTAAGCTAATGATCTTCATTGAGTCATTGATTGTGATCCATGAGGTGGCCAAGGATTTAAATACAACATGTTCTGATCCTTCTCCTTTTCTCTCAAGAATTATTGTAACTTCCTCTTAGTTTTAGCAATTGTTCTTTTTCCACTTGTAGAGGCATCTCAATTTGGTGGTAGATACTTAGGCCGAAAAAGGATCATATATAGACTAAGGAAACTTAGAAATATATATTTTGTCTCACTAATATCTTTATTCCGTAAGTCATGGTTGGTTACCTAAGGTGTAATTATTCCCTCATTTTCATTGATATCATAGGAAAAATCTATCAAAAAGAATGGTCCATTATAATTTCTTATCTAAATCTTTCCATGGCCCTCCTAGAGAAAAATAAGGCCTTTGAGATTTGGCACCATTCCCTTTTCCATCCATGGATCCTTGAGGTTTCATCCCACTATCATGTTTTCATAAACAAGTGGCAAGTCACATTATTCCTTTCTTATGTTGAGAGTCTAGTCTACTTAATATACCCCTAGTATGATTTTCTATGGAATTCCTTGGTCTTGGAGTTTTGCTCATTAAGCATTGGAATGGCCTTAACTATGTTCCCATGGAATTCACAGCCCATTCATTCTTGGTACTATTAATGATCTTTAAATGGATTTGAAATCCTTGTTCTAGTTCGGCTTTGTGGCACGTGCTCTTTGCCCTATGTACAAAATGAATTGCCTAGCCTCTCATTCTATCCAAGTGTCATTAATTCATTTTTCGCTAGAATTGTGGAGAATACTGGTGAGTGCTTCACTAGTTGGGTGAAAATATTTTGTTCAATGATGGCTAATCCTTGGGCTATTAAGGACAACTTCAGTGCTAGTATTATGGAGGCCACCAAAGTGCTACAACTATCCATCCATGAGTTGGAAGATATGGTTGAAATGAAAAGGAAATAATTTCAACTATTCGTAGAGGATAAGTTACTTGGGCTTCAAGCTGATATGGAACAAGCATTGATTGGCCTTCATGAGAATATCAATTCCTTGAATGTTCATGTTTTTTCTTGGGAATTCTCTAAAAGTAGTGCAGCTCAACTTGAAATGGGAGGAGATGGTCCAGTGATGTTTCCAAGAGGAAAATATCTAAAATACCTCGTCCTCTGCAGGGGTCTAATGTTATGGTACATGGTCATTGCTGATTATCAAGCTTCTAGTTGGTGCTTTATCATAGTATCAAACTCTATTTATCCATGTTGCTTTGTAAATTTACTACATTTATTTTGATCTTGGGTCCTTTTGTCAAGTATATAGTCATTATGTTTTCGGTATAAGGGGGATTGTAGCCTTAGAGCTTACAATTTTGTTTTTTGGAAAGCTGATTTTATGTTATGTCAAAATATTGAAGCATTGTGTAAGGGTTTGGGCCCATAATATAACTTTATTAATATAAAATCCTTAAAATGCACCAATTGTGTTCCTTAAGGAATCCCACTCCACAATGAGTATTGTCTCCAAGATGGGAGTTGTACACACAACCCCATTATGTTCTTCAAAATATTTGGTGAATTACAATAGCATTTTTGTTGTGGTTTCGTTGGAGTATTCAAACTACTATTATGGCTATTCTGAGTAGATCTAAGTGAAAAATGTTGTAATTAAAAATATAGTTGAAACTGGTTCAGACCCTTTCCTTGGTAATTAATTATGTTGCAATGTTTTGACTGAGTCACAAACCTGCAAATTTTTAAAAATTTCAATATTGTGTTGAGATTTGTTGTTTGGAGTAAAATAGGCAAAAATCTCTGTAGGTGACAACAATAGAAATTCAGTTCCTAGATTAGCTCCAGGTTGTTGGGAGATGATTAATGCCTCCTATATTTGATGTGAGTGAGTTAATGAGGTTGTTAGATTCTCTATGCTATATAACAGGCAACCATTCGGATGTTTGTTATGAGGGTGAGAGTTTTGTGAGGTTTTCATTATGTAATCTCTTGTTTTAATTAATAAATTGCCGATGCCTATGTTTTGTGGACGTAGCCCAGATTGGTTGGGTGAACCACGTTAAAATTCTTGGGTCTTATGTGCTTGATTAGCCTGCTGTTTATTTTGTTTAATTTCCACTGTGCATCTGATCTCCAACAAGTGGTATCAGAGCAGTTGGAGGTGGAGCACATGCTGGAGGTGGAGCGCAAGGGCGTGTTAGAGGTTGCTGGTGCATGGTGCGCACTGTTGTCCTACGCAACTGCTGTGGATTAGCACTGGTGTATTGGCGTATTACCTTATTGCACTGCGTGTTTGCTGTTCATGCTTGCTGCGTACAGCTAAAACCTTGCTGCATATAACCATTATAACGGTGCTGTCTACATATAATGGTGTTGCACTGTTCGATTAACTGAGGAGGTGCTGCGCTGTTCGATTAACTGAGGAGGTGTTGCGCTATTCGATAAACCAAAGGAGGTGTTGCGTTGTTCGATAAATGAAAGGAGGTGTTGTGATGTGCGGTGTATTACCTGGTGCGTTGAGATCTGCTTCTCGATGATCGAGCAAATTTTTTGTTTATATGCGCATTGTTAAATTAAATAAAGGTGCTAGAGTATGGTTGTTAATGCGCTGGAGTATGGGTGGACCGCCAAGGCGCTGGTGTATGGCCCTTAATCATATGATTAGAGTTTGAAATGGGAGCAGAGATTGTTGTTCACCTGAACAGTGGAGCGCTAGGAAATACCCAGGTTTACAATATAACCATCAAGTGGGGCTCTACAAGGAATGGTGCTGCCTGGAGGGTGATGTCCAACTGCGTGGAGACCGCCTGCCTGTTGAATGTTGATTTCGCTAGTGGAGGTAACTGCGAGTGTTTGGTATTTACGATGTGGTTTAATGCAATTGTGCGGTGTTAGCTTTGATCGTGTTTTTTAGACATGAGCAGAGATGAAACTCATTTGAACTTATTCTTTATCCATATGGTATTTAAAGATCATTGAATTGGTAAAGATTAGAGATATAAAAACAAATTAAAGACATCAAAGTGGTATAAGTGAAAAGGGCAGTTTTTTTTTTTAAAGGCAAAGACAAAAAGGCATAGGCAGTTTGTTTTGTTGATTGCTGGTATTTAATCACCAACTTCATTAAAAGTTGGTTTGTTTTTGGAGATTAGTTTTTTTTTTTGATACAAATGGCGAAAACTCAAAGTGCCCGTTTTGAAATTGAGAAGTTTAATGGCAAGAATAATTTTGAGATCTAGAAGGTGAAGATGCATGATTTGCTTGTCCAACATGGCGTGGCAAAGGCATTGTTGGGCAAGTCCAAATAGCCTTACAACATCACAGATATTGAGTGGGACGAGATGGATAAAAGAGAAATTAGTGCTATTCAACTGTGTCTAGCTGATGATGTCCTGTTTAATATTGTGTCAGAGACAACAACTGCTGGTTTGTGGATGAAACTGGAGAAACTGTACATGACCAAATCCCTAACTAATAGGATTATCCTTAAGCGACAGTTGTACGGTTTGCGAATGAAGGAAGGTACATCGATTGCTGATCATTTAAATGCTTTTAATACTCTTCTTGTGCAATTACAAAGTATAGAAGTAAAAATTCCATCCGAGGATAAAGCTATTACTTTATTGTGCTCGTTGCCCAAGTAATGGGATCATTTTGTTACTTCTATAAGTCTTAGTTCATCAGAAACTATTGAGTTTGATGATGTACTTGCATCCTTATTATCGGAAGAAACAAGGAGGAGGTCGCATTCAGAAACCTCTACATCACAAGCTATGATGGTTAGAGGTCGTTCGAAAGAAAGATGCCCCAGGAAGCCGAGCGACTCACGTTCAAAGTTGAAAGGGAAGAAGAGTAAGCTAAAGTGTTGGTTTTGTGGCAAATCAGGGCATTTAAAGAAGGACTGCTGGAAGCGACAGCAACAAACTTCAAAAGCAGATTCTTCGACAGAGAAGAAGGAGGCAAATGCGACAGATACAGGTTCGACATCTAGTTCAGGTATGATAGATGAAGTATTATCAGTTAATGTGTCAAATCATGGTCAACATTGGTTGTTAGATTCTGGTGCATCAAACCACATGTGTATCCATAATGAATGGTTTAAGGAATATAAATAAATTAATGATGGAGTTGTGTACATGGGTAATGATGTAACATGTAATATTGTGGGGATTGGGAGCATACAACTACAAATGTTTGATGGGACAACTAGAATATTAACTTATGTGAGGCATGTACCAGATTTAAGGAAACATTTGATTTCATTAGGAGCACTTGATTCAAATGGATATAAAACTCTAATTCAAGGTGGAGTAATGAAAATTTACAAAGGCATTTTACTAGTTATGGAAGCTAAGAAAGTAGGAAATCTATTTCAGTTAGAAGGAGGTACAGGGTCAGATTTTGTGTCTACGGTGTTTGAACATGACAGTAGTTCCATTCACTTATGGCATCAAAGATTGGGGCATATGAGTGAAAGAGGGTTGAAAATTTTGGCTGATCGAAAGTTACCTCCAAATCTGAAGTCTGGAAAATTAGATTTATGTAAGCATTGTCTGTTTGGAAAACAAAGTAAACAAAAGTTTAAAACAGGAAAATGTACTAGTAAAGGCATACTTGATTATATCCATTCAGATGTTTGGGGACCAGCCCCTACAACCTCATATGGTGGTTCGTCTTATTTTGTATCATTTATTGATGACTTTTCTAGGAAGGTGTGGGTCTACATGTTGAAAAGAAAGTCTGATGTTTTTTCAGTTTTCAAGCAGTTTAGAGCATTGGTAGAAAACAACACTGGTAGAACAATAAAATGTTTAAGAACTGACAATGGTGGTGAGTTTAATTCCAAGGAGTTTAACATCTATTGCAAGGATGCAGGGATCGAGAGACATAAGACCACGGTTTATACTCCTTAGCAAAATGGAGTTGCTGAACGCATGAACAGGACTCTTCTAGAGAGAGCAAGGAGTATGCTGAGTAACGCAGGGTTGCAAAAGGAGTTGTGGACGGAAGCGGTGGCAACAACTTGTTATGTGATAAACCAATCTCCATCGACGGCGATAGACTGCAAGATTCTGCAAGAGGTATGGAAAGGACACCCTTGCGACTATTCTAAACTTAGAGTGTTTGGTTGTGATTCATATGCTCTAGTACCTAAACATCAGCGAACTAAATTAGATCCAAAGTCTAAAAGGTATATCTTTGTTGGGTATGGTGTTGGAACAAAGGGATATAGATTGTGGGATCCTAC
>APFE030384744.1:2426-22604 GCA_000404065.3 Pinus taeda
CCGACCTAATAATAATAATATAAAGCCACAAAAATAACAATAGAGGGATTCTATGGGGCACAGTAATAACAATATGGGGGCAATAGGGGCACAACAATATTAATAAGGGGGTACAACTACCATAGTAATGGGGTAATCACTAGTATTATAGGGACCCAACAGGACATGTTAAATCTCCTTTGATTAAGCTTGATTTCAAGTTTGAATTTCCTACGTACAACAAGGAATTAAATGCTGAAAAGTTGGATAATTGGGTTCGTCAAATTACAGTCTATTGTAGGATTCAAAATATTGATGATGATGTCACTAAGATCTAGTTTTCTTCGCTTTGCTTGGAAAGTGCAGCCCTCATCTAGTAGGAGGCCATAACTCAAGAAGATTTGAAGAAAAGTGGTAAAATAGTCTCTTCTTGAAATGATTTTATAGTTGCATTAAGAAAGAAATTGTATCTATTAGCTTACATGCAAAAATAAATTATGGATTGGAAAATTTTTATACAACCTAAAGGTCAGAGTGTCCAAATTTACACGAAATAATTGAGAAGAAGAGCTTTAATCTTGGGTTTTGATTTGTCTTCACAAGATACACTCCTTAAATATATAGGTGGATTGCATAATTGTTTGAAACATACTATACTTATGTTTAATCCTACCAATCTAGATGAAGTATGTGTTCAAGCAACTCATTTAAAATCAAGAGGCAAGAATGTTCCTCAAGAGACTAGAAAGGAACCTTCCAAATCTGGAGACAAAGGAAAGAGGGAGTTTAAAGGAAAAGGCAAAAAGAATGGTAATGTCAAGAAAGAGGGAGAGACACTGATCCGAATGGAAAGTGGCATCTATCCATGGTCTTCATTCAAATATGGGAATATCAAAGTTGACTTGTACTTTGAAGGGAGTGCTATTAGAGCGGCCTACTCTTTCTTTGTTTTCCTTTTCATGTCCCCAACGAGGTTAAGGTATAAGGAGTTAGGGCTTAAACTGGTTGAACCTTTACAAGACGAGCCTCACAAATATCGACAGCTTCCCATAGTGGAAGAAAAAAAAGATAAGGGAGCAGGAGATCCCTTCAAAATATTGCTCAAAGAAGCCCTCGAGCGACAGAGGAACGTGATGATGGATAACTTTTCCCAAATCCTTCGGTGGATGCCCACAGGCGACGCATCTTCATCTCACAATGATCTGAATTAAAAGTGGCATCTACCCATAGTATTGCAAGTGGCATCTACCCATGGAATTTACCCGTGTTATTGTAACTGAAAAAAGACTATAAGTAACAAGTCACATTTTGTAAAAGGATAGTCTGTCCACCACAATGTAGCCTTTACAATTATTCTCTGTTTTAATAATAAAAAATCTTGGTGGTTTTGTTCAATGTATGTTCTCCTATTTTCTTCTAGCATTTCAATTTTTCAGATCTTGGGGGCCTCCCCCCACCAAGATCCATTTAAATGTTTTAGATCTTGGGGGCCTCCCTCCAAGATCTAGATCAGTGGTACCATATTTAGGTTACGGCTCCATGGGAATTAGGATTTGACACATATTTCAGTTTCAAATTTTTGAAACAAACTTCATACACGTGCTATAAACTCCACAGAGCACTTTCTTAGGCAAAGAGGGAAGAAAAATTTTTTCATTTCTTTGCAGGAATTTTTGGGCAACGAATTTGCAAATAATATCTAAAAAATAATTTTGGTGAAAAAAATACAAAAACAAATAACATTTTTGGATTCCTTACGAAAAATACTCAAATTCAAAAGAAAAATCGGCCAAATCAGAGTCTGGATGAGGGAGATATCACTGATTTAAAATCAGTTGTGTTGCAAAACAAATTCTGACAGCAATTCATAAATTGCGGCTCTCCTATCATTTTTTTAAATTTTTGTGTAGAATTTCATAAAAATTATTGCATATATGAGCTCCTCTTGAAAAATCACCCAATCTCAAAAAACAAATTAGTCGAATTGGATTTCGGATGAGGGAGATATCTTTGATTTAAAATCAGTTATTTTTTTAGAACTTTTGTGATGGCGGGACAATTGCAACGCGAATCTGAGTTTCCAGAGTGTCTAAATAGGGATTTCAATTACATGTGAATAGGCATAATGGTCTTTTAATTTCCAAAAATAGGTTATAATAAATAGTTTGAGTTATATTCACTGAGTAATGCCCATTTTAAATTAGTTTTTATATCTGGAGCAGCATTTGGAGCAGGTTCCCTTTGGAGACGTGCCCTCCCACCCAGCTTAGTAGGCACCTGCTTCACATTCATCAGTTTCAGCATAGCATCATCTGACTTAAGTTCTTTGGATATATTCCCTCCCACCCTAGGTTATGTAGGCACTTTTTACTTCATCAACAGTCAGCATCATGGTTACGGGTCAACCGCACAAAATCCTTGTCATCGAAGTCCATTTGCTAGGTCACACACTATTATTATCACAGTTGGTCACAAGAATTACAGGGTATCTCTATCCTCGGATCTTCATTTTTCATGGTTATGGGTCATCCATAAACCCACGCTCCATCGAAGTCCATTTTCTAGGTCACACATTGTTAGTATCACAACTGGTCACAAGCATTACAGGGTATCTCTATCCTTGGATATTTGTTCATCATGGTTATGGGTTAACCACACAAAACCCTTCTCTTTATTGGCTCTTCATATTCAACAAAGGCTTCGTAGGAGGGAACTTCATGCAATGGGGACCATTTCTTATTAAGGAGGAAGGAATGATTCGAATGGAAAGTGACATCTACCCATGGTATTCATCCACCCATGGTAATTATCCACCCATGGTATTCATCCACCCATGGTATTGTAAGTGGCATCCACCCATGATATTCATCCACCCATGGTATTGTAAGTGGCATTGACCCATGGTATTCGTTCACCCCTAATATTTACCCACCCATGGAATTTACCTTTGGTATTGTAACTAAAAAAATATTATAAGTAACAAGACACATTTTTAAATGATAGTTTGTCCACCACAATGTAGCTTTTACAATTATTCTCTATTTTAATTAAAAAAAACTTGGTTGTTTAGTTTAATGTGTGTTCTCCTATTTTCTTCTGACATTTCAAATTTTCATATCTTTGGGGTCCCCCCCCCCCAACACAAAGTTCCATTTCAATCTTTTAGCTCTTGGGAGCCTCCCCCCAAGATTCGGATCAGAAACTTACCTGTAATCATTGTTCAAAAGAAGGCCATGATGAAGACCACTATTGGAAATTACATCCATCAATGACACCAAAGAAGTTCAATAACAAGGGGAAACAAAATATTGCTACTACAACTCAACAAGATCTAAGATTTGATTCAATTGATGAAACCAAAATCACAGCCATGGGAATGAAAGATAGAGCTTCTAATGCAAGTACTAGTTCTTCTTGTAAGCCTACTGAATCTCAAAATGATAAAGAAAGAAGTGATATTTTCCATATCAAGGTCATTACAAAACATACAAAAGTTGATACATTATTTGGTAGTGGATTCCAAGTCAATATTATCTCTAAAGCAATTGTCAAGAAATTTAATATATAAAGTACACCTCATACTAAACCTTACCCTTTAGGTTGGGTATGTGATGATGCAAAATTACAAGTGACAAGAAAATTTAAACTCAAATTTGCCATCATTGCTAATATTATAGATGGGGTAGAGCTTAATGTTGTACCACTTGATATTTGCAGGATTGTTTTAGGGAGTCCATACTTGTATGACCGAAAAGCCATATTCTATCGTCATGAGAACAAATATCATATTTTTAAAGATGGAGTTGAGTATATTGTTAGAGCACATCGTAAGAATATGAATTTATCTCTTGTGAGTGTTGGTCAGATGAAAAGGCTTGTAAATGCTAGTAAGAATTTTTTGTTGTTGATGATTAAAGCTAAAGATACTATTGAATATGAAGCTTTCACAAGATCTGATTCTAAACTCAAGCATGAATCGGTTGAAGTTGCTAACACTTATGACAATATGTTTTAGGAACCTAAATGGTTACCTCCAAAAAGAGGAATCCAACATGAGATTCACTTGCAGTGGGATGCACCACTTCCAAATATTGGCATGTATAGAATGTCAGTTTTAGAGAATGTAGAGATCAAGAAGAAAAATCAAGGGTTGCTTGACAAATGAGTCATCTGGCCTAGCACATCTCCTTGTGGGTCTTGTATTGTCTTGGTTACAAAGAAATATGGTACATTGCGCATATGTGTGGATTTTCAACCTTTGAACAAGATTACGGTAGAGAATTGTTATCCTCTTCCTCACGTTGATGATTTTCTAGATCAATTAAAGGAAGTTATTTACTTTACTAAGTTAGATTTTGAGAGGTAGTTATTATCAGATAAGGATTTCTAAAGATGATATTTGGAAAACTATTTTCAAGACAAAACAAGTTTTTTTTTAATGGTTAGTTATGTCGTTTGGGCTTTGCAATGCACTTGTGACATTCATGAGAGTTATGAATGATGTCTTGCAACAATTCCTTGATGATTTTGTTATAGTATACTTAGATGATATTCTAATTTTCATTAAGACTCGTGAAGAACATGTCAAGCATGTGAAACAAGTACTAGATGTCTTAAAAAGGGAAAAGTTGTATTTGAATATGTCTAAATGTGAATTTGGGGAAACCTTTTGGTTTATTTAGGTCATATTGTAGGAGGGGGTGATTTGAAGATTGATCCCTCAAAATTTGATGTCATTATGAATTGGCTTAAACCCAACAAATTTGATGTCATTATGAATTGGCTTAAACCCAACAATGTAACATAATTTAGGATTTTTTTGGGAGCATCCTAATATTGGAGACAATTTATCGCTAACTTCTCACCCATTGCAGCACCATTACATGCTTTGACAAGTGTGAAATATGTCCTTCAATGGGGAGGAAAGAAATAGAAAGCCCTCGACACTTAGAAAAAGAAAACTAATACAACACCGGTTCTACCACTTCCAGATCTTAAGCAACCATTTGAAATTCAAACCGATGCAAACGGTATTCTATGGGAGCAGTTTTGATGCAGCATGGTAAGCTAATATGTTATCATTCTCAAATCTTTACCAATGCAGTAATTAAATTTCCAACTTATGATAAATAGTTGTATGCTTTAGTATAAAGCATGAAGAAATGGAAGCATTATTTGATGGGTAAAGAAACGATTATTCTTACAGACCAACAACCTTTGCAATATTTACAATCGCAAACCAAGCTAGAACAAGCTAGACATTTCCAGTGGATGGGATTCTTACGACAAATTAATTTGGTAGTCAAGTGTATGAAAGGTACAACAAAGTTGCAGATATATTATCAAGGCTTATTGTTAATGCATTTGTTATTCTTAAGCATAACTCTATCACGCATGAAAGTTATATTGAATAATATGCTCAAGATGAAGATTTTAAAGATGTTTATGCAACTTTGAGTCAAGGAAATCATGTTGAAGAGTTGGATTATCATGTTCATAACAAGTTGTTGTATCATCTTGGAAAGTTATGTGTTCCACGGGGTGAAAGTGTCAATGTCATAAGGGAATCCCATACTTCTCTTATTTCTGGCCACTTTAGTGTAGGCAAAATAGTTGCTCAAATTTATAGACATTGTTATTGGCCTCGCATGAATGAAATTGTTTCAAGATATGTGAAAGGATGTTCCATGTGTGCTACTAGCAAGCCAAGCAATAGGAATTTGGGTTTGTACACTCCACTTCCTCTCCCTTCTCATCCTTGGGAAAGTATTTCTATGGATTTGGTTGGGGACTACCAATGTTTAGGTTAGGTTGTGACTATTTATATGTTGTTGTGGATCATTTCAACAAAATGTGTGTTGATGCCATGTAAGAAATAAGTTACAACTGAACAGACCACAAAGATGTTCTTCCAAAATGTATGGGTTCACTTTGGGTTACCCACTTCTATTAATTTTGATCGAGATTCCTGATTTGTCGAGAATTTTTGGTCAAGTTTATGGGAACTCATGGACACAAAGTTGAAGAAGAGCACCACATTTCATCTGCAAATAGATGGCCAACAAAAATTAGTAAACAAAACAGTAGTGCATCTCCTTCGAGGATATTGTGGTAAGCATCCTAAAATTTGGGATGAGCATTTGCATTACATTGAACATGCCTACAACCATGCCAAGAATTCATCTACACAAGTATGTCCATTTGAAGATTGTTTGGGTCATTTGCCAAAGTCTCCTTTGGATTTCATATTTGGTCAGGATATTATAGTAGATGGACATAGTGATGTGGACAAAGCCAAGCATTTCATTGAACAAATTTAGCTTGTGCATCAAAGGGTACAAGAACATCTAGAGAAAAGAAAAGCCAAGTACAAAGCAAGACATGACAAGCATCAAGTTGATCATGATTTCCAAGTGGGAGATCAAGTTTGGTTGTACATCAGCAAGGAAAGACTACAAGGTGAAGGTAAAAATCTCAAGCCAATCAAATATGGTCCTTTAAAAATCTTGGAGATAATTGGTAACAATGCTTTCCGATTACATTTTCCACCTTACATGTAAATTTATTATGTTGTGAATGTGGAAAACTTGAGATTTTATGAGCCTCTCATGATTGATGATCAAGAAGATAATGTTCAAATTCCATCTATAATATTTTGCTCCTAAATATTTAAATGAGTTGCAGGAAGACTCAATTCTTGATAGGAGGATAAGGACTTCACACAGAGGCAATGTGGAGTATCTTCGAGTGGGGCTCAAAGGTACCAATCCAAGTAAAGCAAGGTGGATTAAGATCAGAAAAGTGAGGGAGTTGTACCCTCACTTACTTGTTGAGTAAAAATAGACTTCTGGTGGTCCAAAAGCTTCCAGTGGGGAGGAATGATCCAGGAGATAAAATAATAAATAATAAATAAATCTCATCATTCTAATTCCAACAATGCTTGAATCGCCTCAATCCCACATCGTATGAGGAAGTTATCGTGTTTTGAAGTTTTTGGCAAATAATAAAAAGTCAACTTATAGGGTTGACTGGGTAGTGTGCAAATGTCGAGTGGCAATCCATATGTTGACGTGGTGTTGATGTTAGCAAAGTGATTGTGCAGTATGAAGCCAATCAGGACAAGACATGTGACCCAGTCGTATAGAGGAAATTGGCATGATTTGATTGGTTGGTGGTGATTTGTTTTGGGCCAACCATGAACTAACACGTGGCCTAATCACAAGTTACCACTTGGCACTCTGGATGAGGCCAAATTTTTGTTATGGACCAAATGAGCCTCCACAAGGTTCGATCCCACGACCACACAATAAAAAACGAAACGCCTTATCACTACGCCACGGGTACCACTTATTAAACCTAGTGGTGACAGTCATATTTAAGTTTGATCTGTCCTACCATTGGGGGAAGGGTTGGTTCGGCCGGTGCACCTGACCGACCCAGCCCAAGTCACATGAAGCGCTATATAACCATGACAAGTGGTTGCAAGGGTGGGGTGTGCGACACCCTGCTCATCCCCTAGTCTATGGTTTTCATGCGAAGTGTTATGACCACGGGCGTAGGAAATGGAGCGATGGTTAAACTGTCAACCCCAAGTTTTATTATGTTAACACGACCTACGACAAAGGAGTCAGGAGGGGCGAGTGCATGGAACCCTGCTCACACCCAGCCCTAGTCACGTTAATTTCCACACGACCAACTCGGCGGCAAAAGAATAGGGGTGTGGCCCTACTAGCGCAACTAACGGTTCAATATTTTGCACCAAAATCGTTGGGGTTTGTGGGCCGAACCCGCCACCTGTAAGTGCAAAATTTTCACCTTACAAAGTCGCCAAAGACTATATTCATTTCCAGTTTTGATAGAGGGACGAATTTGCAAAATAAATAGTAGAGAAATGGAGAAAGAGGCTTAACTTGGCCATTTTTAAGCCTTTTTGAGGATAAGATGAGCCTACACAGGGGTTTTGGGGTGTTCTGGACACAATAGAAGTGTTATTTTTTAATTTGAGAACCGTGTATTGATGTAATTTCAAAGTCAAGCATATAATTTAAAGGTGAAATATTGGAAGTTAGACCCAGAGAACTAGCCCAGGAGGGGTGAAATTCGTCATCAAATTGTTGTTTTGTGATGCTTCTTGTTGTTTATTTTTCACTATTAAAATCTGCAAAATTTAACTCAGTTTGTGTGTTTTTTCTATATTGATCCATTGCCCATAAGACATAAACAAGCCTGCACAAATTTACATGAAACCTTCAATTTTAATTTCAAATCATCCATGGTGGAATTGAGAGAACTCATGCTACCCTCCAAGTCTTTTAAGGCATCTTGCGTTTTCCATATGCATAGCCTTGGCCCAAAGCTTTATGCAATCCTTTAGACTTTTGATTTTTTGTTCCCATATTCATATAGGAATTTCATCCACCCAATGGGACCAAGAGTTGGAAACAAGGGAGTGAAAATATTGCAGATTAAACCAAATCATGCTGCATCTAAAGGGAATGGGGCCAAAATCGATGGGAGGATCAAGGACCAATCTAATTGGGCAATGGTCTGAGTTGTTCCAAGTGAAGATTTTAGATCTGATAAACACATCGCTTTGCAAGAAGGCATCGACAATGAGAAAGAAATCAAGCCTGGAAATGATGTGAGAGGGCCAAAATATTCTATTATTCCAAGTGTATTTGAGGCTGGAAGGGATATGATAAAAAATATTAAGGTGGGAGATGAGATCCTCAATGCGCTCCTAAAAGGGGTCTATGATTGGGAGGCCTCCTTTTTTTCCCAACTCAGGCGAGTAGTATTAAAATCTCCTCCAAATATATGATTAGATCCAACTTTTGAATCTTTTAATGCCATCAAAGAAGCCCAATAAACCTACTTATCATGATAATGGACAAGCATATATCTATATATATATATATTATATATATATTATATATATATCTATATAGATTATATATATATATTATTATATATATTATATATATATATATATAGTATATATATATATTGCAAACATACCTTGGTAGAAGATAGATCCAGGAAGGAGAAAGAAATCCAACGAAGTTCTCAAGGGAATTGAGCAATCTGACTTTTGTCGGATCCCAAAGCGTGCAAAGACCTCCAAATGCTTCTCATGCATTAATAGCTTCTAATCCACTGCCATTCTATATTTGATTATGAAGCACTGACAAATCTTGTTCTTGTAACTTAGTTTCTTGTAGAAGGGTTACTGAGGGTATCTCCTTATGAATCAAAGATTTAACTTTTGATCTCCTTTTTTCAGACCCCAAGCCTCTGCAATTCCAAAAGAAAATGATCATTGTTTACTTTTGGAAGAAGTTGCTCCTTTATTGGGGTCAGAACCCATATTTCTCTTATTCCTTTTGTTTCCCAAATCTCCTGAGTGGATACTTTAAAGAGTGGCCTGGTGCCCTAATTCCTTATTTTTCTTCAATTTGCTTGATCCTTAATTCTCGATTGGACTTTTGTCCTAAAAGATAGGTTTTGCGCTCCTTTTCTCGAGCCTTCTCTACTTTTTTTTGTCCTTCTAACTTCCAAAGGTATTTCCAGCTACTACTTCTTTCGAGGAAAGGAAATTCTCATCCTCATATGAGCAATCGGCCTAAGAGGACTTTGAATTATCTATAGGGTTTGCTTCCCTTTAATGGGAGGCCTGGAAAGGTATCTTTGAAGCATCATTGGTTGAATCTTCTCCCCTAGATCTTGACGGCATAATTTCCCCTTCTTCGCCTAGTGTACTAAAGGCCTCGTACCGATTGAGTCTCCTGGAGTTAGCAATTTTCTTTTCCCCTCATTATTGCCTTTGGATTTGGAATTAGGGTATCTAGGGGGGAATATTGTGCTAAGGATATTGGATTCGTTGTTACACAGAGGGATTTTAATGTTGGGAACGTTTCCTCCTTTTGGCTTGTTACCACTGGTCTTCAACTCTGGTTAGCATGATCCCTGACCTTTTGGGGGCAGTTTCTCGCGAAAATAGCCATATTCATGGCAACTCTTACATTTAAATGGTAATTTATCATAGTCCACTTCTTGAATATGAGTCCAATTGTCCATGCTAAGATTGATGACTTTAGGGAGGCCCTTATCAATATCCACTTCAACACAAATTTTCGCACATGAAAAGGGACCATCTTTAGTCTCCACACAATCGATGTATTTGCTGAGAGCATTACAAATTTTTCTAAAAGTTGCATTTTTCCAGCAATGCAAATGGAGGAAGCGCATATTCACCTAAACCAAAATTGTGGTTGGGACATCACATTTTGGGTTGAAGTTCAGGCTCCATCGGTCCAGGTAGAGCCCCTAGGCTCCCATGAAGTAAGACCCACTTCAGAATATCAGATCACGATCATACTTGTTTTTAAACTAAAAAATAAAGAAACCCTTCCCACAAAAGGAGAAAAAGGAGGAAGAGACCTCGCCTTTGATGAAGGGCATCTAGTTGTTCAAGTTCAATTGATAGATAGTCTTGGAGGATGGCCAAATCCCCATAAACTACCCAACCAAACCTCGATTTGCAAGTTGAAGAGCTCAATGAAGAACCTGAGGTGCAACTATCTCGATCTTGGGGATGTCATCAAGCTTTTTGATAAAATTATATTTAGAGGTTCTTTGGAACTTGGGTCCATTTGAGGCTAGGGAATTAAATGTTGGGTATCTTGATCAAATGGAGAAGGGGAGGTCAACCCAGCCATTGGAGATTGAAGATCCAGGGGCTTTTGACCGTGATATGAAGGGGGAGGCCCATGTGGATACCTAATGGGCACAGGGAATGGAGTAGCGAAAAGAAAGCAATGGATCAATGGAAATAGGGGAAAGGGATCAGGTTGTCAAACTAACAAAGCGCCAAGGGCTGCAGAACCAATGAGCATGAGGGCGAGTCGGAGGATGCTTCAGGGATTAAAACCTTCACAGTTTAAATATTTACAATACATTACACTAATCTTTTTATTTTATTTTATTTATTTGTTTATTTTTATGTAATTTGACTTATTCAAAATATTAAACATTGCTTTACAACATCTCTACCATACTAGGTTGGAGAGCGCCTCTTGGCGCAATCAAAATTTGTGCTTGGATCATGACCTATACACTAGGTGAGTACAATGAAAATCCTTTGAGGTTAGCTATACATCTAACCCTATGACGTTCTTTATTCTCCATATATATTATCTATTTTACTATTCCTAAAGGACATGGGGCCTTTGGAGGTGTTGATTCTCCAAAATATCTACATATACAAACAAAATTTACACTACATGTCAAATCCATTTTTAAGGAATAATTATGAGGAAAGAATACCATTTCTTTGAATTGAGGCTTTTGTGAGTGGAATAATTTACACAATTGTCATTGGAGTTGTCTATAATGCGACTTTTTGGAGATTCCGGTGACAGAATCCGGTGGAATAAATGAGGTTAAATCTTGATTTTTAGCAGTTAAAATGGTTTTTTAACTGCATATTTGGATTCAGCGCCCTGAAAAACCCTTAGGAGCCATTGATTGTGCAGAAACTAGCTATCAAACTTGGGATTCCAATGAATTGCTGCCGGATTTTGACCAGAAAAATCCGCCGGAAAGACTTTCAAAAAGTCGCGTTATAGACTACTGCATTGTCATTTGGATCCATCGCATAAACAATTTGATTGTCGACGCGTTTCAAACTATCTAATGTGATTGATCATTAGGATGATAAGGACTGATGGTTTGAAACATGCTAGAAATCAAATCGTTTATGTGATGGATCCAAAAGACAATTGTGTAAAATACCATTTCTCATTAAGACTCTTGCATCCAAGTTTACACCTTTATTAAGGAGATCATCTGTAGCAGAATTGTTCATTCTCAACACATGAAAAAAGCTAATAGTAGAGAAGCTCAGTTTCAAATTCATAGTTCGATCATTAATGTTTCACAACTTGTAATCCTTAGTCAAAGGTCCTTGAACAAGGTGATAGATAACTAGTTATGAATCTCCCAACACCACCAAATCTTTGATGCTTGCTTCTTTGGATAGGAGGAGCCCCTACAATAATCCATATGCATATACCACATTATTGCACAATTTCCTAACACCTAATTATACTCCCCCATAAGATAATTTATTTATTTTTTACAAAAATGAGTTAATATGCTATTAAATATGTGCCTGGTCATAGCCAAATACTTGGGAAAAGCTTACGTTTGTTTCCAAAAAACAAGACCTTCAATACAGAACATAAGATAAACCCAAAAAATTCATCTAACATGCCACCCCGCACATACATATTGTTAACAATTTTATAGTTGTAGGCACGAAAAAACTGGCCACACAACAAAACACTTTTACAAAATGCGATTATAAGTCATGGAGGAGGGCCAATTGACATCTTATCCGAAGGGAAACCGAAAGAATTATTGGTTTGTTCTGCGATGTTAAAGTTCCTCTCATATTGCAGTTCAACAAGTTGACAATAAATAGCCTCCAGCTCATCTTCTTTCTAGTTTACTTTTGCATGGCACTTTTGGATTTCTTCTGCTAGAAAGAGGATAAATTTTTACTGCTGATAAATATGATGATGGAGGTCACCATTCTTGGCTTGAAAACTAATGGTTGCATTGATTAGTGCCTATGTTGTCCCAAAGGGAAAGAAAACACATGTAGGAAAAAAAATAAGATACAAAGAAAGACTAAAGGGCATAGATAGAGAGTTAAAATAGTTGCAAGATAGGAGGGGAAAGTTCCGATTAGGTGGAGAAAACGGGGAGGGAGAGGAAAACACTGAGGGATCGAGCAACACAAAAGGATGGCCAGGAAACTCCCGGCACAGGGAGAGCGTCAGACAAGAAGAAAGGAAGCCAACGACTGCGCAACAAAGAAAATGAAGCATAACTGAACTAAAGGCAACAGATGAATTAAACTTTAAACTAGTGAAAATGTACCTATTCAAGACTCACGAGCCCAAAGATGCTTGTATCTCTGCCTTTGATCATGCCCCTAAATCAGTATTTCTTTTGTCCAAGGAAAAGGATACAGGAAACACACAAGGTGGCAGAGAAACCCCATATTCGATTAAGATAACTACAACACCTTCTTGCAAAACTTCTAAACTGGCCTCTTATGATTCTAGAAAAATCCATTGACATGCCAGAAGCGAAACATTACCAACTTCTCACTATGCGAAAGAGGAAAACTGAACCAGGAACAGACAAGAGAATTCCCAAAATTTCCACTTTGAATGAGACCAACTAGACTTCATTCCCATCTCTAGAGCTTACAGAGGCGTAGAAAGCCAATCGACCACCAGAGAGGTTGTCTCGGCTCTTAAGCCCGCACCATCAACCTGATATTCATTGTCGTGTCATATTAACACCAACCATGAATGTGACCTTAAGATTGGTGAATTCCCACTCCTAAAAGATTGATTAAGCCATGAAGTGTAGAAATTCCTTATATATTCAAACTACTTATGTAAATTTCTAAAACAAAAGACTTGAATCTACTCTACTCATTAGCGAAAAAAAATTAATTGATCAAGAAACCACCAAACGTGAGACAAGATTCAATCACATATGCTCAGATATTTATCTAAGAGGAAATCTTGTTGTTCAAAACCCATTCCTATTTGTATATTACATTAGATAAGAAAAATAGAGAAGAAAATACAATGCTTGTTCAACATGAACAATCTTTGCACAAGTACAATCTATCTTACTACCTCACAAGCTAACTCTAGCCAATACTTAGCAAATTATGCTGCCCTACCAAACTCCTATTTCCTTGTGTTGTTTCTCAAGGAATTATCCCCTTATTAATTAGGGAAATCCCCATCTTGAATTGTGTAATCCCTATATGCCCTTCTCTAACTGCAAGCACCACCTATACAACTTGGAAAATTTTACAAGTGATAGTACATTGCCCTTAAACTCCAATCTCAACTAGGTAACTCGAATTTCAAGCATGCATGAGTTAATTATGGTTGATTTATCAGTTAACTGGTTGAACACGTGAAGTTGTACCCCACTACTAGACCTCCTACTAGTTCCTCAAATAGTTGGAACTAGTTTAACTGACATTAACTAAGTTTAACTGGATTAAAATATTACAACTCAAATTAAACTCAACCAAGGCTCCTAAAATTTAGGAACCACTCTACATAACTCAAGTTAGGCCCTCAACTCAAATTAACCGAGCTAACTAAGTAAACTCAACCAAGGCTCCTAAAATTTAGAAACCACTCTACATAACTCAAGTTAGGCCCTCAACTCAAATTAACTGAGCCAACTAAGTGAAATTAACTTACTTAACTCATTATTGTTGTCTTGTGATGTGGAATTACAATTTTCTCCTAATTTGTCATTTTCAACACTCCCTCTCAACAAGAAAGGGATTATCTAGGACCCCAATCCTGCCTCTATGGATCTCAAATTTGCATTTTGACAATGCCTTTGTCAACATATTTGCATCTTCTATAGGAATGTACTCTAACAAAATGATTCTCCTCTACACACAATCTCATAGATGGTGATACTTAATGTCGATATGCTTGGAACAATCATGAAAAACTAGATTCTCCGAGAGGTTGATAAAATTTTAGTTGTAACATTAAATCATTGTAGGATCCATCATCTAACTAAATAACCCAACAAGAATCTTCCCCATCGAGATAGCTTCACAAGTTGCTTAACTAGTAGCCATGAACTCTGCTTCTGCTGAACTGAGTGTGACTGATCTCTGCTTCCTGCTGTACTAAGAAACTGCTACTAACCCAATACTTAAGATGCCTCATGATGTTCTCTTCCTATCTTGGGTATCTCAACACATGTTTGGTTTCCTTCCAATATAGTTAGGTTGGATTAACCATTGCTTGACTAAGTTGGTTAACTGAATAACACACGTCTAGTCGTGTGTTCACCAAATACAGAGTGAACCCATAAGATGCCTGTAAATAGTAGCCTCCACTACGTCACCTGAAGTAGCATCTTGTTTCCTCCAATTCGCTGCTAGAGGACTCTCCATCGATTTTTTTCTCTCCATGTGGAACTTCTTCAGTATATCGTTGGCATAATTTCCCTAAGAGACAAATAGTTCCCCATCTCCTTGCCATACTTCCTGTTGTAGCTGCTGCAACACCCTCCAAAATTTTGTCTTGCACACAATTTTGGAGCCTTCCTTGGTCTTTTAATTCTTGTTGCAAACGTTAGAGCTCGTTTCATGAGTGTCCTTGCAGTGCTTTGGTCCCTTTGGCATGATGGATTAATTGTCGTATTTTGGCATGTTTGGATGTCGTGCAATGGTTGCGAGCCTTTTTTGATGGATTCGAAGGTCGGTCTTTGTTTATATGAGTTGTCCCACCATGTAAACATCGGTCACATCCATACACAAAGTTATGACCACTATCACACAAGTGTCATCACGATCATCCTAAAGCCTATCATAAGCGGTGCACTTGTCGTATCTTGTCATGAGGTAATCGCACGAAGGGAAATGATTTTTTCATGTGTTCTGATGATCTATGTTGTAGAGTTATCAAATTATGCTAAGTGTGTGATCATAATCAAGGTTCATCATAGTTCATCACCCAACACACACTTAGCCACTTTCGAAGAATCCTCCTGACAAAGCAACTTAGCTTCACCAGGCCCCAAATGAACTCCACATTACATAGTCTAGCCCTCTAAGTTATGACCTTGTTGCTTGGAACTGCACAATATGTTGTCCCTGTCCCCAAGGGCTGCTTCTTTGTGCAATTTGTATGCCTAACTCCCGATCTTGACCCTAAAATTGCGCAGTTGTGTCTCACAGTCTACCTTGAAATGCGCACTTCACATCTTCAACCCTCAAACTTTTCCCTTGTCTGTTGGGACTGCGTAATTAGTAGAATCCTACCCCCTTTTGACATCCAAAAATGTGCAAATGGTCCTCCCAATGTCCTTTCCCTCAATCGAACCCCACTGCATCCATAAACTAGGAAATTATGTCATTCAAGCCTCTCTGAGTTGCACACTACGGAGTCTCAGAGCCCAAGCCCTCCCCCTAACTACTGGAATTGTGGAATGCACAGTCACTGAGCCCCTCTCTCGAGTTTGTCACTTGTTCTGGGCTCAGTTGATGGATAAGAATGTATCATCTTAGACTAGGGGGTTTTTAGATTGATGTCGTCCCGTCATGAGTGAATTGCACGAACAAGTACAGTATCATGTCATGGTAAGATGATGAATAAGGAGGGAAGCATGCCTAAATACTCTCTTGTATTTGAGCTCACAAGTGGACCAATCAAGAGAAAGTAAAGGGACACAATATTGCAACTACCATCCAAGACTAAAGATCATTGTTATCACCCAAAAATTGATCATCTAACCTAATTTACTAGATGGATCAAAGTACACCATTTAAAGCCAATTCTACCATAGTAAAATGTCTTTCACTGTGAGAAATTACTTAATAAACCACCTTTGTTAAGTAATTTATAGTTAAACCCATGAAGAATAATTAAATGAATCACTATGTATATGATTTTCTTCTAGAAATAATTAATTAAACCATTGTTTAATTATTATTCCTATCATATTTGACCCAATCATGAAAAATAAACAAAGAAATCATTAATTATCTTATTTTTCTCTAAAAATAATTAATTAATCACTAATTAATTATTATTTTTTGTCAAATTTGACTAAATCCCTTAGGAGTAATTAAATCGATCCTTATTTATTTATTATTCCTTAACCAATTCCTTGAGATGATAAATAAATCATTTATTTATTTATTATTTCTAAATAAAAGTTTAAATACTTTTTCCCTCCTAACGAAACATAATAAAATATTCCAAGTGGTTATTCCAAGAATGGGGTTAATAATATTTTATTATTACTCATTATTCGAGGATAACTCAATATTTTGTTATAAATAGAAGGCTTTTCGATTCATTATTCACTTTTGATTATTTTCATTGTTGCACTCGCTGTTGTAACTCTGATTATTTTCATTGTCTCACACCGATTATTTTCATTGTCGCACACCATTATTTGTTGGGTTTACACATTATAGAGGAGAGAGACTCTACACAAGCTGAAGACGTTTGAGGATAGCCAAGAACCCATCTCATAGAGGGGAACTAGTAACATTTATTTGTTCCCTTCACAGGTGTTATAATAAAACTATTATTTGTATATCTGGTTTCCATTGGATGATTGGAGTTATTACTATTTATCTTTGTTGTTTAACTATGATTGTGACATAGATCAGAATTTTGGCATGTTTTGTTTATATCAATTGTTGCAGATCTGCAATGTTTAGCAACCATTTATATTGTTGAGGTTGTTTGTCGTCCACAATCTTAAGTGGGTTATTTTCGAACAACTTTGAGAATAAAACACTACAACAAAATTGGCAACTCCACTGGGGATATTCTGATTGTTACCAATCACAAAATTAGCGACTCCATTAGGTTTTATACTTCAAATCCATAAACTTGGGTGACCTTCAGTTTTCAACTTAGGGTTTCTTATTTTTTAAATCTCTTAATGTTTCCTAGCTTTTTAACCCTAGATCTGTTAAATTTCATACTTCCGCAAGCTTTCTGGTCTTTTCCGCAGGTCACAGGAACCAGTCACGACAAAGGCGGCAATTTTTCTGGGATTTTCCAACCGAGATCCACGAAGCAGAAATCACACTTTTTATCCCAAAAAGTACGATATGGAGGCCAGAGCATACTTATCAGCCCAAATAGTGTGATCTAGAGGCCAGAGTGCGCTTATCAATCCAAAAAGTGCAATCCCACCTTAAAAACAGGTCAGTACCTATATTTTTTGGCTTTCTAGGTTTTTCTCAGATCTGTTTCTGAGTTTTGCAAATAGATGTCTGCTGGGTTTTCTGACCTTTGTCTCATCCTGCTAGGGCCTTGATCTACTCAGATTTACTCGTAAAAGTTGAATTTATCCCCCTTAGGGCTTCTAGTATGCTTCCACTTTTATAGGAGGATTTTAGCTGAGTGAGTAGTCTGAATTTCTGCAGCGCTTTTAGCCATATTTTCCAGATCTGTACCCTTGTGTTTCATATCTATAAAGATAGGTTGTCGCCATCCATAGTTTCATATTACAACTTGTTTGTTCCTTGGCCTTAGGGTCCCATCGGTTGCCCTAGGTGTTTCACCCACCTCCCTATCTTTTTGCAGTGATCTTCCTCTTAGGTTTCTTGTTGTCGCTGCACCACTTTCCAGCAACTTAGTGTCACCTGATCCCAGTCACACCGACATTTAGATCTCTTGACCTTTTTAATGTGTTTTCTGTTGATTTAGCCACCAACCAACACAGTGTTTGCACACCCAGTTTGGGTGGGGTTTATTTAATTGTTTTGTTGTTCATTTTCTGTTGTTAATTTCAGTTTATTTTCAGCAAGATTTTTTTCTTTTTTTACAAACACAATATGGGCTTAATCAATAAATACACTGGCACACACAAGCACACCTTAAGTGAAGGGCACTTAGTTTACATCGCCAAGCCAAGACTTAACATAAATTTATCTCCCCTCATCGAGACAAAGGCATATCGTTGATCTCCCTTCACCATTTCCATGTCATGTGTGTCTTACCACCATTGCATCACCAAGGCGTTTGTCGTGGAGACTATTAGACCTTCACCCCCAGTTTCCACTTGGGCATATTACCCCTCTCTGTCAAGTTCAAGTTCATAGCCCTTCGAGACCCCATACCGACTCTTCTCCTAGTTCATCTGATTCCTTATTTGATTCTGAGCCTCCTTCACCGCATATCATCACCATGTCTCGACCCGCAGCTGGTGCAGGAACCCAACTTGGTGTCGGCTTGGTTCTATCCCGGTGGTCACATCAAGTGGAACAGTCTAAGGAACCATTTTGGCAGCCCCCATGCTCCCCTTTATGGTTGGGTTAAGTCTACCGAATTTTAGCCAGTTGATCAACGACCCCATACTCCATGATGTTGGTTGGCCTTCTATGCCGACTAAGCTTCACTCAGACATCCCAAAGTTTGAGGGTAATGCTGGAGAGGATCCTACCAACCATGTCTGATACTTCCACATGTGATGTTTGTCCAACTCCATTACCAATGACTCCATTCGTCTTTGGTTATTCCAATGCATGCTCACTGGAGACGTTGCAAAATGGTATATAGACCAACCCATCGCATCTCATTCCATTTTCCCAATGCTTGCTAAAGAGTTCCTCTCATATTTTCAGTTACCTCTCCTATACAATACTCGTACGGAGCTATTGACCTCATTCCATTAGTCCTCCACCACTCGCCTTTCCGACCATGTTCAAGAGTGGCGTCGAAGGAGGAGTACATGTCGTGCCCCGCCCTTCGAAGATCGTGTCTATCTAGATTGGTTTCTTAGGAGCCTTTTATCTCCCATTGGAAAAAATGTCGTGTCCCATTTTCCTCAAACCGAGGAAGAAGCTCTCCAAATTGCTCTGAGATATGACCTGATTTATACACAATCTGATTATGTATATATCGTCATTCTAAACCTCCCTCGTCCTGGAAATGCCAATGCACTGGGGGCATCTCACGCTACCGATAGTATCGTTGAACCCTTTCACACCCTTTGCCATATACTCAGCAAAGTTATGGCTATCCATAGGCGGCACCAGTTCCTCAAACACTTAATCCCTTCCTACTAGCAACATCTTTTCAGGGCCCCAACCTGTCTACCAAACCATTTCTCCTCCTTATGCATAGCCTAGAGCTCCAACGCCTTAAGCATTAGCGCCACAACCTCCCATGCATCCTCAGCCACAACAGCCACCGCCCCCTCACGGTCAGGTGTTTGCGCAGCAGAGTGCAACAAATCCCCAAAATTCAAAGAAAAAGAATAAGGGGAAGGGTAACAAGGGTAACCAAGGTAATCAAGGTAATCAACCTAGTGAACCCCAGGGGAACTAGCCGAACACCAACAATGAGCAACAAGGTAGTTAACCCAAGCAGAACAAGGTTATTCGTACGAACAAGCCTTGTGCATGTTGTGGTGTACATGGAAATTATACACAAGAGTGTCCTCTCTTACCCCATATGTGCCAAATGTGGGAAGCTCAAGCAACTTCTAGAGGTCAACAATCACCTCAGAATCCTTCGCCATCTCAACCTGAATTGCTCACAAACCCTTTCCCTCAGCAAGTATTTGTTGTTGCTCAACCTCAGCTAAGGCAAGTAACCCATC